>JADBJO010002085.1:142500-160000 GCA_016801955.1 Conus betulinus
AACCGTTCAAAAGATTGATATCATAAAACATATATTATATTCTCTCTCTCTCTCTCTCTCTCTCTCTCTCTCTCTCTCTCTCTCTCTCACACACACACACACACACACACACACACACACACACACACACACACACACACACACAGGGAAAGAGGGGGGAGGAGATACACTGACAGACGAGAGGACTGGCTGATGTGTATCAATATATGAACAATGGCATCAAATGGAATAGTTAATAAAATGTCAAGGTGCTTGGGCTGTTAACAAATGTTCAAGAAGATACCTGTGATGAGAAGTTCTGAATGATACCAGACTATTTATATTCTTAAGATGATCAGAGGTTTCACTCCATAACTTTCCACCCGACTATGTTAAAGGTGACATGAACAGATCTGTTATTGGGCGGGGGAGTAAACAGTTTCCTTTTATGTCGTACATTATTCACTGGGAATGTGTCGCAAAGATAGTGAGGTACAAGTTTGATAATTATTTTATACACTAAAACAGCTTTATTAGAGAGAGAGAGAGAGAGAGAGAGAGAGAGAGAGAGAGAGAGAGAAATGAAATGAGATGGAGAGAGACAGAGAGAGAGATATATATATATATATATATATATATATAGATATAGAGAGAGAGAGAGAGAGAGAGAGAGAGAGAGATCCGACAACAAAGTTTAACACACAGACCTTTGCAGACTCTCTGACCAGCGAACTGCGAGCCCCTATGGGTATTGATACCAGCAAAACACTGGAGAGACAGACAGACAGACAGACAGACAGAGAGAGACAGAAATAGTGGCTGGCAGACAAGTAGGCACATACACAGATAATCAAAGATGTCAGTTAGAGAGAGAGGAGCAAATTTCAGCAACAAGGTTTCATGAATGAACAAAAACCAGAGGTTTCAGAGCCACTTTCGAAGTAATGAACAGTACCGCCACGACAGGCCAAATGTGTTTTGCCTGGCGACTATTCAAAGGAGGCACAAATAGACATGAAACCAGTTCCATGATGCTTGCTGGTGGCGTTTCCTGGGATTCATTTACTTGATCTGGGCACTGAAGCACAACACCCCTGGTTGGCCATACTGCACAGAAAGCACTATTACCTTGGGAACAGAAACAGACAGACAGACAGAGACAGAGAGAATGAGAAGGAGAGAGAGAGAAAGTTTCGGTCAATATTTGACAGTAAAGACTCTGTGTCTCTGTATGCCACATGGGTCAATCAACACCTGAGAAAAAGAGAACGAGAAACAGACAAGACATTCGATGTGAAGAGGGAAGACAAGACAAACATCAGGTTACGGTCAGCTGTTTGTGGTTTGATACCTCTCCTCTCCATGATTGAGCACGTGTATCAGTGCCACCAGGAGAAAGAAAAGTGGTTGATACCAAACCAAGCACAGAGAGAGAGAGAGAGAGAGAGAGAGAGAGAGAGAGAGAGAGACAGACAGACACAGACAGACAGACAGAGAGAGACAGAGACAGAGACAGAGAAAGAGTACCAATTAACATAGTACCCACTTTATAACGATAACCACTGCTTCATGCTAAACGAGTTTTACCTGTATATGATTCAGAGAGGTTCCAGCAATGCTTCCTGGTGCTATTATTCTTTTCCTTTCTGTAATACAAGTATGTCCAAAAAAAAAGGGGGGGGGGGGATTAAGAGTTAAATCAGAACAAGCAGAGGGAGAGAGAGAGATGGAACAGTGGGCAGATAGAGAACCAATACTGACTTTCGGAAGATCGATCATGTCCATTGCTATTGGAGGAAGGCAGACTGAGTGGGTAGGGGGGAATATACAGGAGTACAATCACAAAAGTGCAGATCATTTTGTGAATGAAAAGGGGAGAGAAAAACAGAGAGAGGGAGAAAGAGAGATGGAAAAGGAGATAGAGAAGCCTGTACATGCTTCAGGGAGGCTTTAATGTATATAACACAGGATCCACAACGCCTGTTGGTGCTATTATACTGGTCCTTTTATTTGATCAGGGCACTTGAAGCACAGTTCGAGTTGTTCGTGTCGCATGACATCACTATTCCCCAAGGGCACTGGTCACATACTGGTTTGAAATGTCACCTGATAATGGAGTAGGGAAGCCTGGCACAACCCCCCACCTCTGTGCAGGTATCTCAGCTGTAATGATCCGTTTCTATGGTGCAAGTGTGTGAAGAGAGGGGAGGGTGGGAGATTAAAGAGAGAGACATACAGAACAGGCAGGAGGGAGAGAGAGAAGGACTTAGAGAGCCAGTACAGACCTCGGTTGATTTTTCATAGAGATCGATTACATCTATCGCAAAGGGGAGGAACGGAGACTGAGGAGGGAGGAGGATATACAGGAGCACTGTCACAACAGTGCAATTTTTTTTTTTTTATGAATGAAATGGGAGAGAAAGTCAGAGACAGAGAGAAAAGGAGAAAGAGAGAAAAGGAGAAAGGGAAGTGAGCCCAAAGAAACACAAGAAAGACAGACACAGAGAGAAGGGGGTGAGGGACAGGGTCAGAGAGACAGAGATGGAGAGACACAAACAGGTAGACAGAGAGAGAGAGAGAGAGAGAGAGAGAGAGAGAGAGAGTGAGAGAGAGAGAGAGAGAGTATGTACTTGATATCAAAGGCTCTGTATCTCTGTATATGCCACATCTGACAATTGACACCACATGGAAAGAATGAAAAACAGACACAACATAGATGTGAAAAAAACAGCAGATGGGACAGGCCCAAGTTCATAATCAGCTGTTTGTGGTTTAAAACTTGTCATCTCCATGCATAAGCTAGTGTATCACATCAGTGACAGCAGGAGAGGGGGGAGAATGATGGTCACACACACACACACACACACACACACACACACACACACACACACACTCACACACACACACACGCACGCACGCACGCGCGCGCGCGCGCGCGCGCGCGCACACACACACACACACACACACACACACACACACACACACATAGTTTTAATAAACGTAGTATCCATTCTATAAACATTACCGCAGCTTCATACTAAACGACTTTTACCTGTACACGATTCTGGGAGGCACTAATGGATATGACATGGGCTCCACAATGCTTGCTGAAGCACAGTTCGTGTTGGCCGGGTCACACACCATCACTATTCCCCCAGGGCACTGGACACACACTGGTTTGAAATGTCACCTGATAATGGAGTAGGGAAACCCGGCACAACCCCCCACCTCTGTGCGGGTAACTGATCTGTAATGATCCATTTCTGTGGAGCAAGTGTGAGCAGGGGGAAGGTGGGAAGAGATCAAGACAGAGACAGAGAGAACAAGTAGAGGGAAAGGGAGAAGGAGTAGGACAGGGATAGAAAGCCAGTTCAGATTTCAGCTGATTTTTGGCAGATACCGATTATACCCTTTGCTGTTGGGAGAAGGAAAAGGAGACTGAGTGGGGAGGGGGAATATACAGGGAGCGCAATCATAAAAGTGCAAACTATTCTGTGAATAAAAAGGAAGAGAAATAAGGGGACACAGAGAAAGCAGATAGAGAGATAGAAATAGAGAGAAGAGAGTGTGCAATAGAAAAAAAAGAAAGACAAAGAGAGAAGGGGACAAGAGAGAAACAGAAAAGACAAACACAGTCAGAGAGTGACAGAGAGAGAGGGGGAGAGTATCTGTCTGTATTAAATTCTAAAGGCTCTGTTTCGATCTATAAAAACACATGTGACAACACCTGACAGAAACGATGAAAAGAAACAAAACACAGATGTGGAACAAGAGCAGACAAGATAGACACATGTTTATAGCCAAATGCTTGTGGTTTAACATTGCTTCATCTCCATGCATGAGCTAGTGTATCAGTGACAGCAGGAGAGGGGAGAACAATTGACACAAAAGCAGACTCACATACACATACTTAGAGACAGACAGACAGACAGAAAGAAAGAAAGAAGAAAGAGAAAGAGAAAATGAGAGAGAGTCAGAGAGAGAGAATACTTAATAAGCATAGTACCCATCTTACAAACATGACTACTGCTGTTTCAAACTAAACATGTTTTACCTATACACGATTTAGAGAGGCAATAATGGATTTAACACAGACTCCACAACGCTTGCTGGTGCTATTATTGTGGTCCCCTTTATTTGATCAGGGCACTGAAGCACAGTTTGTGTTGGCCGGGTCACACACCATCACTATTCCCCCTGGGTACTGGACACACACTGGTTTGAAATGTCACCTGATAATGGAGTAGGGAAACCCGGCACAACCCCCCACCTCTGTGTGGGTAAGTGAGCGGTAATGATCCGTTTTTGTGGTGCAAGTGTGTGAAAGGGAGGGGAGGGGGGGGGGAATTAAGAGATAGACAGACAGACAGACAGAGGGAGTGAAAAAAAGCAGCAAGGGGAAGATAGAGAGACAGAACAGACCTCAGTCGATTTTTGGCATATATCAATTACATCCACTGCATAGACGAGGAAGGGGCGACAAGGTGTGTGTGTGTGTGTGTGTGGGGGGGGGGGGGGGGGGGGGATATACAGAAGTCCTACCACAAAAGTGCAAATTATTTTGCGCATGAAGAGGGAAAGCAAGACATGGACATGGCAAAAAGGGGGACAGAGAGAGAGAGAAAAGCAGAAAGGGGATGAAGGGATAGAAACAAACAGAAGCAAGAGAGAGAGGAGAGGACATGGGGACAGACACAGAGAGAGAGGAGAGGGCAGGGGACAGACACAGACACAGAGAGAGAGGAGAGGGCAGGGGGACAGACACAGAGAGAGAGAGGGCAGGGGACAGACACAAACACAGAGAGAGAGAGAGGGAGGGCAGGGGACAGACAGAGAGAGAGAGAGGGAGGGACAGGGAGAGAGACACAGGGGAGAGACAGGAGAGGGAGAGGGTAGGGACAGACAGAGAGAGAGAGGAGAGGGTAGGGAACAGACACAGAGAGAGAGAGAGGAGGACAGGGGACAGACACAGAGAGAGAGGAGAGGGCAGGGACAGACACAGAGAGAGAGGAGAGGGCAGGGGACAGACACAAACAGAGAGAGAGGAGAGGGCAGGGAACAGACACAGAGAGAGGAGGAGAGGGCAGGGGACAGACAGACACAGAGAGAGAGGAGAGGGCAGGGGACAGACACAGACAGAGAGAGAGAGAGGGGCAGAGGGGAACAGACAGAGAGAGAGAGGGAGAGGGCAGGGAACAGATACAAGAGAGAGAGAGACAGGACAGAGAGAGAGGTAGGGGACAGACACAGAGAGACAGGAGGAGAGGGGCAGGGAACAGACAGGGAAACAGAGAGAGAGAGAGGAGGAAGGCAGGGAGACAGACACAGAGAGAGAGAGAGAGGGTAGGGAACAGACACAAACAGAGAGAGAGAGAGGAGAGGGTAGGGGACAGACACAGAGAGAGAGAGGAGAGGACAGACACAGAGGAACAGACAGACAACAGAGAGAGAGGAGGAGAGGGCAGGGACAGACACAGAGAGAGAGGAGAGGATAGGGGACAGACACAGAGAGAGAGGAGAGGAGAGGGTAGGTGACAGACACAGAGAGAGAGGAGAGGGTAGGGAACAGACACAAACAGAGAGAGAGGAGAGGGTAGGTGACAGACACAGAGAGACAGGAGAGGGTAGGGAACAGACACAAACAGAGAGAGAGGAGAGGGTAGGGGACAGACACAGAGAGACAGGAGAGGGCAGAGAACAGACACAAACAGAGAGAGACAGGAGAGGGCAGGGAACAGACACACACAGAGAGAGAGAGGAGAGGGCAGGGGACAGACCAGAGAGAGAGAGAGAGAGAGAGAGAGAGGGTAGGGGGGACAGACACAGAGAGACAGGAGAGGGCAGGGGACAGACAGAGAGAGAGAGAGGAGAGGGCAGGGGACAGACACAGAGAGAGAGAGAGACAGGAGAGGGCAGGGGACAGACACAGAGAGAGAGAGGAGAGGGCAGGGGGACAGACAGAGAGAGAGAGGAGAGGGCAGGGGGGACAGGGACAGACAGAGAGAGAGAGAGACAGGAGAGGAGAGGGTAGGGGACAGACACAGAGAGAGAGGAGAGGGCAGGGGGACAGACAGAGAGAGAGAGGAGGAGGGCAGGGGACAGACACAGAGAGACAGGAGAGGGCAGGGGACAGACACAGAGAGACAGGAGAGGGCAGGGGACAGACACAGAGAGAGAGGAGAGGGGCAGGGGACAGACACAGAGAGAGAGGAGGAGGGCAGGGGACAGACACAGAGAGAGAGGAGAGGGCAGGGGACAGACACACAAACATAGAGAGAGAGGAGAGGAGAGAGGGGGGGAAGACACAGAGAGAGAGAGGAGAGGGCAGAACACAGACAGACACAGAGAGAGAGGAGAGGGCAGGGGACAGACAGAGAGAGAGAGAGAGAGAGCGCAGGGAACAGACAGACAGAGAGAGAGAGAGGAGAGGGCAGGGGACAGACACAGAGAGAGAGGAGGAGAGGGCAGGGGACAGACACAGAGAGAGAGGAGAGGGCAGGGGACAGACACAGAGAGAGAGGAGAGGGCAGGGGACAGACACAGAGAGAGAGGAGAGGGCAGGGGACAGACACAGAGAGAGAGAGAGAGAGAGAGGAGGGAACAGACAGAGAGAGAGGAGAGGGCAGGGGACAGACACAGAGAGAGAGTGGAGAGGCAGGGGACAGACACAGAGAGAGAGAGAGGAGAGGGCAGGGGACAGACACAGAGAGAGAGAGGAGAGGGCAGGGGACAGACACAGAGAGAGAGGAGAGGGGCAGGGGACAGACACAGAGAGAGAGGAGAGGGCAGGGGACAGACACAGAGAGAGAGAGGAGAGGGCAGGGGACAGACACAGAGAGAGAGAGAGAGGAGAGGGCAGGCAGGGACAGACAGAGAGAGAGGAGAGGGCAGGGGACAGACACAGAGAGAGAGAGGAGAGGGCAGGGGACAGACACAGAGAGAGAGAGAGGGCAGGCACAGGGACAGACACAGAGAGAGAGAGAGAGAGAGGGCAGGGGACAGACACAGAGAGAGAGAGGAGAGGGCAGGGGACAGACACAGAGAGAGAGAGGAGAGGGCAGGGGACAGACAGAGAGAGAGAGAGAGGGAGAGGGCAGGGGACAGACACAGAGAGAGAGGAGAGGGCAGGGGACAGACACAGAGAGAGGAGAGGGCAGGGGACAGACACAGAGAGAGGAGAGGCAGGGGAGAGAGAGAGAGAGGGCAGGGGACAGACAGAGAGAGAGAGGGGAGAGGGCAGGGGACAGACACAGACAGAGAGAGAGGGGAGAGAGCAGGGGACAGGGGACAGAGAGAGAGAGAGAGAGGAGGGGGCAGGGGACAGACAGAGAGAGAGAGAGGAGGAGAGGGCAGGGGACAGACACAGTGAGAGAGAGAGAGAGCAGGGGACAGACAGAGAGAGAGAGAGAGAGGAGAGGGCAGGGGACAGACACAGAGAGAGAGAGGAGAGGGCAGGGGACAGACACAGAGAGAGAGGGTGGAGAGGGCAGGGGACAGACACAGAGAGAGAGAGTGGAGAGGGCAGGGGACAGACACAGAGAGAGAGGAGAGGGAGGGGGGGACACAGACAGAGAGAGAGGAGGAGCAGGGCAGGGAACAGACACAGAGAGAGAGAGAGGAGGAGAGGGCAGGGGACAGACACAGAGAGAGAGGAGAGGGCAGGGGACAGACACAGAGAGAGAGAGAGGGCAGGGGAACAGACACAGAGAGAGAGAGAGGAGAGGGCAGGGGACAGACACAGAGAGAGAGAGGAGGGAGGGCAGGGAGAGAGAGACAGGGGAGAGAGAGGAGAGGGCAGGGAACAGACAGAGAGAGAGAGAGGAGAGGGCAGGGGACAGACACAGAGAGAGAGAGGAGAGGGCAGGGAGAGAGAGAGAGAGAGAGAGAGAGGAGAGGGCAGGGGACAGACAGAGAGAGAGAGAGGAGAGGGTAGGGAACAGACACACAGAGAGAGGAAGAGGGCAGGGGACAGACAGAGAGAGAGAGGAGAGGGCAGGGGACAGGGGACAGAGAGAGAGAGAGAGGGAGAGGGCAGGGGACAGGACAGAGAGAGAGAGAGAGGAGAGGGCAGGGGACAGACACAGAGAGAGAGGAGAGGGCAGGGGACAGACACAGAGAGAGAGGAGAGGGCAGGGGACAGACACAGAGAGAGAGAGGAGAGGGCAGGGGACAGACACAGAGAGAGAGAGGAGAGGGCAGGGGACAGACAGAGAGAGAGAGAGGAGAGGGCAGGGGACAGACAGAGAGAGAGAGAGAGGAGAGGGCAGGGGACAGACAGAGAAACAGAGAGAGAGAGGAGAGGGCAGGGGGGACAGACACAGAAGAGAGAGGAGAGGGCAGGGGACAGACACAGAGAGAGAGAGAGGAGAGGGCAGGGGAGGGGACAGACACAGAGAGAGAGGAGGGCAGGGACAGACACACAGAGAGAGAGAGGGAGGGCAGGGGACAGACACAGAGAGAGAAGGAGAGGGCAGGGGACAGACACAAACAGAGAGAGAGAGGAGAGGGCAGGGGACAGACACAGAGAGAGAGGGAGAGGGCAGGGGACAGACACAGAGAGAGAGGAGAGGGCAGGGGACAGACACAGAGAGAGAGAGGAGAGGGCAGGGGACAGACAGAGAGAGAGAGAGAGAGGAGAGGGCAGGGGACAGACAGAGAGAGAGAGAGAGAGAGAGAGGAGAGGGCAGGGGACAGACAGAGAGAGAGAGAGAGAGAGGAGGGCAGGGGACAGACACAGAGAGAGAGAGGAGAGGGCAGGGGACAGACACACAGAGAGAGGAGAGGGCAGGGAACAGACACAGAGAGAGAGAGGGAGGGACACAGAGACAGGAGAGGGCAGGGACAGAGACAAACAGAGAGAAAAGGCACTCGGGACAGCAGGGACCTCTACAGAGGTTGAACAGATCTGTTTATTCTCCATTTGTTCAAGATCCACTCCCAGGATCCATCTGCCCAAATTTCGCTAACATCGGTTGAGTGGGTTTTGTGTTATCTTGCTGACCGACAGACAGACAGACAGACAGACAAACAAACAAAACAAACAGACACAGGTGAAAACATACCCTCCCACTCGGAGGAAACGAGACGTGATTACAAGCCCACTGGGCGGCAGCAGTCCTAAGCATTGCACTCTCTGTTTCATCTCATCCCTTTCTGCATTCTGCCCTTCTCTCTCCACCCCCCGGTCCGCAGCAATTTGATCAATCATTCAAAACAACGCAGCGCCACCTAATCGATTGTTCTCCCTGTTTCTCTGACATCCGCTTTCTGAGCCTGCCGGAACCATTGTTCCACCTCTCTGTGAGTCGTGTCGGATGTGGCAGGGTAGGAAAGATTGCCTTTTTCTTCTTCTTCCTCTTATACATCTTCCTCCTCCTCCTCCTCCTCCTCCTCCTCCTCCTCCTTCCTCTTCTTCTTCTTCTTCTTCTCCTCAGTGATGACAGGATACTGAATAATTGATGTTAAAGACAATAAACTATGCCTATCGTTTTCTGTCTCTGTGTGGGCCTGTTTTTGTAAATGTTTTTCATTCTGTGAGGTCGTAGTTGACCGTTAGGATGGACGAAATTCTCAGTTGGATCTCATGGGCCAGTTATCATTTGACATGCTGTTTCTAAAACTCTCTTTCAGACCACTTCTATGTTAAAACCTCCTTTTGTTAACGTTCAAGAGAATTTCAAAATAAAGTAATGATAATAAGAAAGATAGAAAAGGGGGGATAGGCACAGTCAGAGAATCAACAATTTCAAATCAATACCACAGCTGCACGGAAAGAGGGAATCTGCGTGGTAAATAACACATGTAGCCAAACTTTTTTCAGGGGGGGGGGGGGGTGAGGGAGGTTGTATTCACTGGTTTTGTTTTGCTTTTGTTTGTGGCTTTTGTATTGTTTTGTTTCAGATTTTTGTTTTAAATTGTTGATCTATGGGTTTGTCATATTTAATATAAAAACAGAGAGATGGACAGACAAATGGAGAAAATCGAATGTCCCTTTAAGGATTAAAAAAAAATCATGAAACGGGAAGCAGAAGAGACAAGGTAAGATGGCCACAAATCCACAGGGAAATAGTCTGAAAGATTGCTAAACGTTCGTTCTAGAAACCCTCCATGCTATTCTCATTGCCACCCCTACCCTATCCCATTCCCCATTCCATCAGTTCCCATTTTTCGTCCACCCCATTCTATTCCCAACTCCTGTCTTGTGTGCCACTGATCAATAATTCAAAACACAGCAGCACCGCCTAGTCGGTCGTTTATCCCTGTTTCTCCAATATCTGCTCCCTTTAATATGGCTAAACCATTTTACCACCAACTGCGATGCCATGACCATTTTCTTTTCTTTTTCATGGGTCCGCCCTTAGATCCAGATCCGCACAAAGGATCCGTACCGAATGGAACAGTTTTGCCCTCGGGCTACATTCCAACTGTCTGTCAAGTTTCGTTAAAATAGATTGAGTAGTTTGGGCGTAATCTTGCCGACAGACAAACAAGCAAACCAATAGACAGAAGTGAAAAAAATAATCTCCTCGGAGGAGGAGGCAAGATGTAATTACAAGACCAGTGGTAAAAGCAGGGCCCAAGCATTGCACCCCTATTTCTACATTTCTTCATCCATCATCCTGTCATCATGCGATACAATTAATGATTCAAAACACCATGGCACCAACTAATCGATCGTTCCTCTTGTTTCTTCTCTGTTTTCCGTATTCTGACTTGATAAAACCACTCTCCCACCTCTCCCTTAGTCGTGTCAGATGTTAGGGTTTAAAAAATTTACGTTTTTGGTTTTTATCGCTGACGGACTCGGAATAATTGAGGTTCATGATAACATTCTGTGCTTATTGTTCTCTTTCATGTGCTGGCGTTTTCGTGGATGTACCGCAATCTTTACGTGAACGCACGGTGGAGTATATCTTTGATTAGAGCTTGCGGGCCTGTCCTCATCTGGCATACGATTTCTACAAATTTTCAGCCAAATCCATATACGAGCCTTCATTTGTTACATTTCCAGAGTATCGGAAAAACATCAAAACAGACAGCAAGAGCAATAGAAATGATGAGGAGTGGAGACTTCAGACTTGTACCACAGCAGCTCAGAGAGAGGGGTAGTCCTGTTGTAAATAATACTTATAAAAGTGCATAAACATTCCTTCACTTTTTTTCCCCTTAGCTTCTAATTTTGTGAGTTCTTGATGTATTGGTTTTTCACATGTAATGTAAGAAGAGACTGACAGACAGATAGACAGAACATGGAATAGAATGTCCCTGTAGCATAACAAATGAACATTTTGAAAAACACGAAACAGAAGTGACAGGGTAAGATAACACGAAACCCACATGGGAAGGAGTTTGAAAGATTGCAAGTCCCTTTTCTAGACACTCTGTTTCACCAGTCGTCTCCCTCACCCTGTTTCATCCCAAGTCCACCCATCTCCCGTTCCTGTATTTCATTTAGCACACTTTATCTATAGTTCGACAATTGAGAGAGAGACGGGGGGGGGGGGGGGGGAGACAGAGACAGACAGACAGATAGACAGACAGACACATAGATGAACAGACAGACAAAATATACAGACAGAGAGACAGAAAGAGAAAGACTGAGAGGCAGAGAGCGAGAGACAGAGACACAGACACGCAAAGAGATAGAAAGACAGACATGAGAGAGAGAGAGAGAGAGAGAGAGAGAGAGAGAGAGAGAGAGAGAGAGAGAGAAAGGTAGGTAGACTTCAAACCTCAAATATTTTTTTCATGCATGTAGTACATCCATTAAGAAAGGAGGGGGGTGGACGCAAACAAAGAATGTAGAATCACAACCTCTGGATGGCGAATTATCTCACAGATGAGAGAGAGAGAGAGAGAGAGAGAGAGAGAGAGAGAGAGAGAGAGAGAGAGAGAGAGAGAGAGAGAGAGAGAGAGAGAGATTCATGCATCAACAGTTTTGACGTCACTCATCTGTATGCATGTGGGGTGATTTTTTCTTCAGAGCAAAAAAAAAAAAAAAAAAAAAAAAAAAAAAGTTGGATTCCTGCACAGTGTCAGAAAGCAGTACAGACAGAAACGAAGACAGACAAGGTTACAGACAGGCAGAGGTGTGTCACTACTGACTGATTCTCACAGGGCAAGAGGTCACTGTCTTACGCATTACTAATCAATTTTGCCTGGGCTCAGACCACACACACACACAAAGCTTACAGGTGCATCTCCTAGGACCCTCTGGCTGACTTCAGCACCAAACCACATCTCCTAAAGTGCGCAGCACCCACTGTCCTCTCCGGGCGATGACCAAACATAGATGGAAACTGCCGCTTGGTAGGAGGATGAGAAATCCCCATACAGTCTCTCTGACTTGTGAATGCACTGACATTGGGGGATGGTAGAAGGGGCAATAGAGGTGTCGTCAATGTCAAAGTGCGAGCGAGGGACGAAGAAAGAGAAGCAGTGAGGGTGAGTGGAAAGACTGGGTGCCAGAGCGTGAGAGGGAAGACTGGAACAGTATGAGTGCCAGAGCGTGAGAGGAAAGACTGGAACAGTATGAGTGCCAGAGCGTGAGAGGAAAGACTGGAACAGTATGAGTGCCAGAGCGTGAGAGGAAAGACTGGAACAGTGTGAGTGTCAGAGCGTCAGAGGAACAAACTGGAGCAGTATGAGTGCCAGTGCCACAGCGTGAGAGGAAAGACTGGAACAGTATGAGTGCCAGAGCGTGAGAGGAAAGACTGGAACAGTATGAGTGCCACAGCGTGAGAGGAAAGACTGGAACACTGGAACAGTGAGTGCCACAGCGTGAGAGGAAAGACTGGAACAGTGTGAGTGCCACAGCGTGAGAGGAAAGACTGGAACAGTGTGAGTGCCACAGCGTGAGAGAGGAAAGACTGGAACAGTGTGAGTGCCAGAGCGTGAGAGGAAAGACTGGAACAGTATGAGTGCCAGAGCGTGAGAGGAAAGACTGGAACAGTATGAGTGCCAGAGCGTGAGAGGAAAGACTGGAACAGTATGAGTGCCACAGCGTGAGAGGAAAGACTGGAACAGTGTGAGTGCCACAGAGCGTGAGAGGAAAGACTGGAACAGTTGAGTGCCAGAGCGTGAGAGGAAAGACTGGAACAGTATGAGTGCCAGAGCGTGAGAGGAAAGACTGAACAGTGTGAGTGCCACAGCGTGAGAGGAAAGACTGGAACAGTGTGAGTGCCAGAGCGTGAGAGGGAAGACTGGAACAGTATGAGTGCCAGAGCGTGAGAGGGAAGACTGGAACAGTATGAGTGCCAGAGCGTGAGAGGGAAGACTGGAACAGTATGAGTGCCAGAGCGTGAGAGGGAAGACTGGAACAGTATGAGTGCCAGAGCGTGAGAGGGAAGACTGGAACAGTATGAGTGCCAGAGCGTGAGAGGAAAGACTGGAACAGTATGAGTGTCAGAGCGTGAGAGGAAAGACTGGAAATGGTATGAGTGCCACAGCGTGAGAGGAAAGACTGAACAGTGTGAGTGCCACAGCGTGAGAGGAAAGACTGAACAGTGTGAGTGCCAGAGCGTGAGAGGAAAGAGAGGAGTGCCAGAGCGTGAGAGGGAAGACTGGAACAGTGTGAGTGTCAGAGCGTGAGAGGAAAGACTGGAACAGTATGAGTGCCAGCGACGTGAAAGGAAAGACTGGAACAGTGTGAGTGTCAGAGCGTGAGAGGGAAATCACAAAAACGGGATGAGCCAAACAGACAAAAACAGGGCTGGAAACCATCACTCAGTTCCAAATAGTAAAGGCGTAAGAAAAGAGAAGATGGACACAGACAGACAAACAGACAGACATACAGACAGACAGACAGTGACAGAGAGACAGACTCAAGACTCAAATGTGTTATTCGTAAAGGCCATAGCCCCTTAGAAAGGGGATATACATTTCAAGTCGCACATGAACATTGGTCTTTCCATGCTGTATAAACGCTTCTCCTTTGAAATGCGTTATATACATTAATAGCTAACTTTTTAACGGTGCTTTTCTTTGGTGATGACATTCACAGTGTTAACTTGAACAGACAAGGATAGGTGAAATATTTTTTTGCGGGATGAATTGTTCTCTAATGTGGAGAGAGACAGATACAGAGAGAGAGATTGAGAGACTGAGAACGAGAGTGGGAGAGACAGTCAGTCTCTTCTAGACAGTGAATTGGGCAATACTAAAGAAGAGAAGTATGGAGAGAGCGAGAGAGCGAGACAATGGAGACAAGTGCCAAGGAGTGGGGAAAAGAGAGAGGAAAAAGGGGTAATAAAGAGAAACTGGGGAAGCATTATAAAAATGCAACAAAGTGACAGAGAATGTGACAAAAAAAAAGGCAGATAGACAAACCTTGTGACATCAGTGTCAATGAGTGAGAGAGCAAGAATAACTGAAAAGGGGAAGAAAAAAAAAAAAGAAGCAGAGGGAGAAATGGAAAATATCAAAGAAACAGACCAACGCATGTACGAAAAAAAAAAAAATGAAAAGAGATGGGGTACTTAGAAGCTCAGCATTGCTACCAGTACAATAACAGAGAGAAGGAAAGGATACAGAGTTAGAGACGCAGATAAAGAAACACCAGCTGGCAGACATGTAGGCAGACAGACAAGAAATCAGGGATTTGGGTAAGAGGGACAAACAAATTTCAGCCACCAAGTTTCCAGAACAACTGATAATCATTGGCTGCAGTACCACTCTACGGGTAATGCTACCTCCAGTACTTCACTCCTCTTGACCTTTGCCAGAAATGGATTTAGGGAGGAAAAAAACAGACACAACACTATGCGTGCTGCTGGTGTTTCCAGACCCCTTTTCATCTGATCTGGGCACTGAAGCACCACAGCCCTGGTTGGCCAGACCGCACAGAAAGCACCATTTACCTGGGGACAGTGAACACACATCAGTGGGGGCGGTGCCACTGGTAATAAGTGGGGAAAACCCGGCTCGCTCGTCTGCCTGTGCGTGTGTGTGTGTGTGTGTGTGTGTGTGTGTGTGTGTGTGTGTGTGTGTGTGTGTATGTGTGTGTGTGTGTGTGTGTGTGTGTGTGTGTGTGTGTGTGTGTGTGTGTGTGTGTGTGTGTGTGTGTGTGTGTGTGTGTGTGGGAGAGAAAATAGAAACTACAGCCTGTGTGGAAAGGGCCCAATGACAGAGAAATGACTTTCAAATGTTAGCATTAGATACTTTAAATTTCTGTGCATACGGCTGTGCATCTATGTCACAATTGAGGGTGGAGAGAGAAAGACAGACAGACAGACAGAGAGGGACACAGACAGACAGACAGACAGACAGACAGAGGGATTTGTGGCAGACTTTCAACTCCTTTAATTTAAGAAAAATAGACTTTTCTCAGACTTCTGATTGATGAAGGAAAAAATACAGCATGCAGGTATAAGTGAAAGTTGTGAAGCTGAATATTAATCAGTTACCTGATATTTTTTCCATACCTGTTTTATAATGTTCTTGAAGAACTATGACGATTCAAAGAGATGACAGTTAATACAAAGAATGAGGCCTGGTTGGCCTTGTGGACAACGCCTTGTCCTTCTGCTCTAAGGCTATGAGTTCCACTTCCACCAAACAAATCCAGGTTTGGAGAGATTTTCTGTTCAGACTCAACATCTGCACAGACCCCATTCCCACCAAGTCCCTAAGATGAGAACTTAAACTGTGGTCCCCTATGTTCATCCAGTGATTTTTTTTAATCAATTAAAAAAAAAAACCTTGCACACACGTTCGATCTCATTCCAAACTTTGTAGATGGATAGGCCATCCTGTTACAGTGGGATGGATAAGGCACACACACACACACATACATATATGCACACGCACGCGCACGCGCGCGCGCGCACACACACACACACACACACACACACACGCGCACGTGCACACATGTGTATGCGCGCGCGTGCACGCACGCGCACCCCCCCCCACCCACACCCACACACACATCCAAGCTCACATGCTCAGTGAAAGAGAACCAGGCAGGCAAACAGACCATGGAGCATCTATAGAAGCGCCCTTTCTGTTCAACTCTTCGTATCTTCTTTCAACATAAGAATAAAGTAAAAGCAATCAAAGACGAGAGACAGAAAGAAAACCCAAGCAGAGCGCAGACTTCTGCCATGGCCAAATGGATTGTAGAACCTCACTCTGATCCAGATCTACACTGAGGCTTCACACACAATAGAACGCTTCCGGCCTTGGGTCACGTTGTCAATGCCTGTCAAGTTTCGTTACGATTGGTTGAGTGTTTGGGCTTACTTCTTACCGAAAATATACGAACGAACAAACAAACAAACAAACAACAGACACAGGCGAAAACACAACCTCCTTGGTGGAGGCAGCAAAGCGTGATTACAAGTCCACGGGCAACAGCTGTGCCAAAACACTGCTCTTCCCCTGTTTCATCTCATCCCTTCCCATTCCACACTCATTCCATTCCAGCCTTCTCCGTTCATCTGGCAGTCTGCGTGCCATATGATCAATGATTCAAAAGGCTGCAGCGTCATTCAGTCGATTGATCCTCATGTTTCTCTGGCACCGGCCATCTGTGCCCGATAGGACCGATTCTACCATTACGTCGGATCAGGTGTGGTGGAGTCCGAAATTTTATTCTTTTTTTAATCTTCTGTTGATGATGGGTCATTGAATAATTGATACTAACGACAGTAAACTGTGCTAATCATTGTTGTCCTCGTGTATCGATGTTTTTTTTTTTTTTAATGTGCCGCTTTTCTAAAAGAGGTTAACTAGCTGTTAGGGCAGAACATGGCCTATAGTGGATCTTAGTAGCCTCTTCTCGTCATCTGGCATGCTACTTTCTAAGAATGTCCCAACCAAATCCATATTAAAGGCTCTCTTTGTTATCTTTTTTTTTTCAGAAGGATCTCTTTTTTTAAATGAAAGGTAAAAATTGCATAATGCTGTCAGAAGTGAGCAATTTAAAAACTGTAACAGCAACAAGAAGAGGTTCGGTTCTGTACTAAATGTTATGTGTGAAACTATCTTGACTTTTGTGACCCTTTTTTTTCTTTCATTAAATATCCAGGTGTTTTCTTCTTCTTTTAAAGATACTCATATGGCTTTGTCACATCTTTAATAAGAAGAGACAGATGGACACATTGACAGAATGGAGTCTCCCTTTGGGATGAAAAGAAACTTCTGAAAATGAGAAACAGGGATGACATGCCATGACTACAATAAATCCACAGAGAAGTCGTTTGAAAAGTTTCAAGTCCCGTACCTCCTAAGCCTTCTTTACTCGTTCCTACCCTCATTTCATCCATTTCCACCTCCATCCCATCCCTAGACCTGTACTTTTACGAAAGAGACGATACAATGATCAGATTATAGATACAAAAAGAGAGACAGACTGACAGACAGACAGAAAGACAGACAGAAAGATGAGATAGAGAGAAGGAGTTGGAGAGTCAGACACATGAGAGAGAGAGAACACATAGTTTAGCATGTGACTACAGCACCATTTTACAGAGGACAGCCAGCGCAAAGCTTCACTTCCTCAACTTACTTGGACATGATTCCA
>JADBJO010002085.1:167500-180000 GCA_016801955.1 Conus betulinus
AGCAATGGAGCACCTAAGGCGGTGATTGATTGATTTTTTTTTTTTTCCCCTAAGGGCCGAAATCCGCCTCTTTAATTTTTGGTGCTTCACAATGGTCCTCTTCATCTGCCAAAAAAAACAAAACCAAAAACAACACAAAAAAAGCAATTTCCACTACTAGCTTCTTCTTCTTCTTCTTCTTCATTTTTTTTTTTTTTCCACCCAGTCCCTTACACACCATTGCGTAGTCTGTATGATCTCTTATAAATGGACATAGTCTTGCCGTTTTTAGTGTTTTGGCATTTGATACAAAATGTCTGGGTTGTTAGTGTTCTAATGGTGTGGTGGGTGTACTGGCACTCTCACACTGAAAATGTGCTGCATGTACAAAGAGAACAACAAAAGTGAAACAAAACACTTAATACTTAATTGTTTCCTTTTTCTTTCAGATCCCCTCCCCCCTCCAAGAAAAAACGATTGAGAGAGACAGACAGACAGACAGACAGACAGACAGAGAGAGGGACAGACAGACAGACAGACAGAGAGAGACACAGAGAGAGGGACAGACAGGACAGACAGACAGACAGACAGACAGAGAGAGAGACAGACAGACAGACAGACAGACAGAGAGAGAGGGGGACAGACAGACAGACAGGCAGACAGACAGAGGCAGCAATCATAGAGCTGTATGTAGAATTGTTACACAAATCGTCCCACCAGTTGGCCAGTCCCCAATAAGGCCAGCCTTGTAGTAGAGAAAAGAAAGAGTCCACAAGGAAGGCATGAGGAAGGCCCAAGAAGCGTGACACCCCCCCCCCCACCCCCCCCCCCCCCCCCCCCCCCCCTTTTTTTTTTCTCCCTCACTTTCCTCTCTCCCACTGTCGATTCCACTCTCCCTCCCCTCCCCAAATCTCCGGTCTTCCCCCCTCTCGAGCCCACATGTTCCCCCCCCCCCCCCCCCATCCCCATCCCCTCCTTCTGTGAAGATTTTTAGTATTTGGGATACAAAGGTTTGGGTTATACAAGGATTTGCGTTTTGTGGTCGTTTTGTTACAATTAATTCTTTGAACAAAAATAAGTGGCTATCATAAAAAAGTAAATAGCATACCAATGGTATTTTAAATTTTGTGTGTATGTGTGTGTTTGAGCCTACGCATGTGATCGGCACTTAAGATTTGCGACTGAACAACTGAGAGAGAGAGAGAGAGAGAGAGAGAGAGAGAGGAGAGAGAGAGAGAGAGAGAGAGAGAGAGAGAGAGGAGAGACAGACAGACAGACAGACAGACAGACAGACAGACAGACAGAGACAGACAGACAGACAGACAAAGAACATGATGCTACTTTGGGGCAAGTTGTCGGGATCACGAGGTGCGATATTTCATTTGGCATTCAAATATTAAGTATATGGGGGGAGAGAGAGATTGTTTTTCTTAGCTATACTTACGCTCATTTTACAGATCAAGATTATGTTGTTGTTTAATTTTCAAGGCGTCTCTGCTTAAGGATCGATCATCTACTCCCAGCAGGACGTCACGTAATGACAGTTTTTATCTGCACTCCCAGAAGACCTTGAGTGTAATTTTCGATCCTTTTCCAAAAAAACAGAAACGGGCGGGCACTCGTAAAAGAAGTGTTCGATATAATCAACTTCATCCCTACAGATGGAGCATCTATTATCATCCACTAGCTTCATTTTGTGCAGTAGTATATTTGTAGGGTAGATGTTGTGCATTATTTTCCATTGTAATTCCTGTAATCGAACTTCCTTTGTTGCAACGTGAGGGAGTGTCCACACATTTTTTATCAATTTCAATGTTCAGTTTTCTTTGCCAGAAAACCAACAGCACAGGGCTTTATATCTGCCCTTTCCTTTCATTTTATTACGTAAAAATTGTAGAATGTTCTTTGGTTTGGTACAAAAATTGTATACTTCGATTTGTTCTGTGCATTCCGAATCAATCGTTCCGTTTCGTTGACTAATCCATTCTTTCCATTGCTTTGGGAGAGCGTTAATTACTGCGTTTTGTTCAAAAATAGTGATTGCTGGACTTTGGTTTATTTTTTGTTGAAATTCTTCTATGTTTAAGAGTCTAGATTCGTTCAGGTTTATTAAATCTTTTATTCTCTCTATTCCACTATTTTTCCACACATGGGAAAAAGACAGAATGATTCTTTATATTGTATTAACCTGTTATTCCATATTAGTTGAGTTTTGAAGTTGTTTATATTTACGCTTTCCATTGTTTTTAGCGTTTTGTTCTCCAAGTAAGTGCAAAGAACTTTTTTCCAGAAATCGCTTTTAATTTTTCCAAGAGCTCTCTGCATTTCCACCGGCTTACAGTTTATTTCATATACCAGGTTGTCGCTTGCTATCTGGTGGTAATACCACTTGGGAATAAGACTCCAGTTATCATCACCCCCTGACATGTATAGTTTACCTATCCACTGAAGATAAAGACACGTTTGTAGTTGACCTATGTTGGTCATTTTAAGACCACCGTGCTCATAGCTGTTTTCCATCACTTTTCTCTTGACCTTTTCGAATGCTCTTTTATTTGAGTACTTCCTTTGCCAAATGAATTTATACAGAGTACGGTTTATCTCCGTGAGAATACTTTCTGGTAATCCAATTGATTGCATTACGAATATAAACTGGCTTACTAAGAAACTCTTTACTATGACTATTTTTCCACGTATACTAAGATCTCTACGGCTCCATAATTTTTTATAAGACTATGCATTTTATCCAATCTTTTTATCCAGTTTTCTTCAATGTACTGGGCTCTTGTATTATTTTTAAAGAATAGCCCAAGAATCTTGATTTTGTCTGTAAGTTCAAACGGTATGTTTTCTTCGTCGTTGTGAAAACCAATCCCGCATGGCTTTGGTTTTTCGTGTGATTCAACAGAAGACCTGAAAATTTTGAGAATTCTCTGTGACAATCGAAGAGGCGTTTACAATGTCTTCTTTGTTTGAAAGAAAAAGTGTCGTATCGTCGGCAAATTGTTTTATTTTCAGTTGTTCAATTTGTTGTCCATTCTGATTACACTTAGGTAAACTTATTCCGTTTATGCTACTGCTCCTAATTTTAGCCGCTAGCAATTCAACTGACAGTATAAAAGCGAGAGGCGAAAACGGACATCCTTGCCTGATTCCGCATGTTACTGGGAATGGTTGGGAAATCCAGCCTCCATGGTAAGCACTACAAAAAGTGTTGCTAGTAAGAACTGCTATCCATTTAATAAACTGTTCGCCGAAACCAAAGATATGGAACGCGTTTAACATGAAAGGACGTGATATTGAATCAAAGGCTTTTGAGTAGTCTAGAGCTAAAAGATAACCAGCTTTGTTGTGTTGTTTAAGTACTCAATGACATCGTCGATTGTTCTAATAACTGTTGATATACTCCGACCTTTAAGATATCCAACTTGGTCTTCGTTAATTAATTTTTGATATTACTCTACCTAATCTTCCTGCCAAGACTTTTGCTAGTATCTTATAATCAGTGTTCGTAAGTGTAATTGGTCTCCAGTTACTCAACTGTTCACGCGCTAGCTCTTTCCCTTTATGTAACAGAATTATTATACCTTGTTTCTGTGTGTATGACAATTCTCCTTTTTCAAACGACTGGTTGAAACAGGACGTTAACAGAGTTTTTATTTTGCTCCAGAAGAATTTCATGAATTCTAGTTAAGCCGTCACAACCTGGAGATGAGCCATTCTTCATTGCTTTCAGAGAACAAATGACTTCTTCTGTAGATATTAGTCATCCTTCACAAAAAGCTGCTTCCTCATCATCTAGCGTAGGGAGTTGTACATCTGCAATGAAGTTATTCATAGTTTTCTTGTATATTTTCCGTATCCGTGCTCTGGTTATATAAATTAGTGTAATAATGAGAGTTTGTTCTTCCAATATCTTTTATTTGGTCGGTTATAATTTCACCATCTTCTCTTTGTAACCTTGTGATTACCTTTTTCTTACCCCTTACTTTTTTCTAGTTTACAAAATATTTTGTGTTTTTTTCCCCCTTCCTATCCATTTTACCAGAGATCTAACCTGTGCACCCCTAGCTTTCTCAAGAGCTAGTATTTCAAGCTGCTGCTTCAGTCGAAACATTTCCCGTTGCGTTTGAAGATTAGTTGGATCGCTAACTATTGTTCTTCCAATTTTTTAAAGCGACACTGTAGCTCCAATGTTTCATTTCTCTTTACGTAAGCTTTATACTTACCATACTCTGTACAAAAAACTCTCTTTATTTTATTTTGCAAGATTCCCATATTTCTGTGGGGTTACTCTTTGTTTGCTGGTTAATTTCTACAAGAGATTCATCTAGTATTTCGTTCAAACGCTGTTGAAAAACCGTGTCTTGTAAATAGGAATTGTTAAAACGCCAGTAACCTGGACCCTTGATAAACTGGTTATTATTTAGTTCAGTCAAAACCGCTTTATGGTCAGTGTTTGGAACTATGGTTACATCACACGCGAAGCAGTAAGGCAATAGCTTTTGGTTGACGAAGCAAAATCTATATTCTACGTGCGATGAAGGGATGCTGTTTGCACCATGTGTATTCTTTTTGCGTACCGTGAAGGATCCTCCAAACATCAGTTAGGCTGGAACTCGTTATCAATTTGTTAAGGCTGTCTACCTCATTTTTTGAATGTGGGTGACCTGATATGACATCGAGTTCGCTGTCTGCTGTGCAGTTGAAGTCACCAGTTACCAGAAGTTTCTTATCCGAGTACTGACTTATGATATTCTGTAGTTCTGTGAAGAATCGCACTTTATCAGCATTATCGTTCGGTGCGTAAATATTTATGATGATGATATTGAGTTCTTGGGTTTTTACTGAAACTACCAGAATTCTATCGTATTTGTTTTCTACCTGTACTTCGCCGGAAAAATGCTTGCTTGGAGACTAAAATGACTTCCCCTCTACTGTGCTTTGTTCCTTCATTATGTATGAGTTTCCCTCCCCACTGCTTTTCCCAAATATCAATGTCTTTTTTTGTAATGTGTGACTCTTGGATACATATGATATCACATTTTCGTCCTTTGAAATAGTTGAACATCGCCTTTCTTTTCATATTGTTTCTTAGCCCTCTGGCGTTTGATAGACAATACTTTCAAAGCGTCCATCATAAAACATAGTTATGTTCCGGCTTTTGAATCACATTTCACAGCTCTTAGTCCATTGACATAGCTAGGTCCGTCAAACAAAAGAGGCAATGAGGGGGGGGGGGGGGGGGGGGGGGGGAGGCTAGCTGATGTGGTGATGTCATTCATTTCGTGAAATATTGTGTCATCATCGTCAGTGTCACAGTCCGTGTGTTCGGCTAGTTTCGGTCGTTTGTCTGTCTGGTCCAACGGGGAATCTTTGGACTGGGGTCGTTTTACCGATCCGGAGCCGTTCCTTCTATACGTTTTTAGTGTAGTCTGTCTCTGCTTTTTCCTTGATCTGCTGCGGTCCAAGGAACTGTCTGTATTGTTCTTGGTTTTGTCCTTTTCACCGTCGTCCACTCGATGTTCAGTCATGGCACTGTCTTCACTGTTTTCAGTCGTGTGCTGTGCATTGTCTGTTGTCGTGAGGTCCGTTGTAGCATGACTTGTGGTTTCGGCATGCATGTCACACGCAGGATCTCCAGCCTTATGACCGTCGTTGAAGCACTGTCTGCATTTAACTGGGGTTTTGCAGTCTCTAGTGCTGTGGCCCTTGGAGAAACAGTTGCGGCATTCTGCATCCTGCTGCTGTCTGACAAGCTTTTGTTCTTTATGGTACAGACTGGCTCTGAACGGGGCCAATCTGCATAGTTTTGGGGAGGGGTTCGATCGGAACTCCTACGTAGAGGAAGCGTCTCCCTGTTTTCCAATGAGTCAATCTTCCTCTCTCATCTCTGTCTCTTTCTAGGATGAGTTTTGAGCGGACCGAGACCCCCAGCTGTTTAACGGACTGCAGCAGCTCGTCGTCAGAGGACAGCGGAACGTTCCCAATGAAGAGTTTGGTCGCTGGCGGCTGATCTTCTCTCTCACCTGATGTGCCGCTGATCGGGTCTCTGATAAGGAAAGGGTTCTGGCTTTTCACGTTGATGTGAATGCCACGAAGAGAAAACCCCTGCGTTAACAGTTTCTGTCTGGTGTCATTGTTACGGGGGGGGGTAAATCCTCCACAAGGAGCCTATTCGTTGAGCTCCGTCCATACTGTTGTGACCGCAGACTTTTTCCGCAGCGGCACAAAGTTCGTGCGTTGTAAATGATTTTTTATCGAAAGCTGGCAGCAGCTCATTGTTAATTAGGAAAACAGGCAAAGAACGCTCACCTTCGTTCTCCTCCGACATCTTGCAGCACAAACACCGCGATGTTAACAAAAAGCAAAATCAAATCACGACGACGGTGGAAAAAAAAATGAGAGAATGAGGTAAAAAGTGTGATGGAAAAAAAGAAAAAAAAAAAACAAAATAAAACACATACACACACACAGACACAAACTGATATTCTTTGAAAGGAAGGGTACAAGCAATCCCGACGAACAAAAACAACTTTAAGTAAACTATGTAAACATAGAATTCACTGAACAATGCTTCTGGTCAGAGCGGTGGAAAAAAAAAAAAGACGTCCAGCTGACTTCAGGGTGAACACTCGTCTCTCATGTCCAGGAAGTTCTTAATCTTGGCAAATTGAAGTAATTTTTTTTTGAGAGAATTTTTCCCATTGACGTTATGTGATCGGTCCATGTTAAATCTTTATCTATTATTACTCCTAGTATTTTATGTGAGTCGACTTCTTCTATTTTTAGGTCAGATATAAACAATGGTGGAAATTTTGACTTCATCTTTTGTCTTTTTTGTCGGGCACATACAAACATGCACTTGGTTTTACTTGCATTTAAGGACATATGGTTCAACTGAGTCCATTCGATAAGTTTTTTAACATCATTTTGGAGTTTACTAGCTAATCTATATGGATCTGAATCACTGGAATGAAGAGATGTATCATCGGCAAACATTTCGCATTTACTTTAAAAAAAAAACAAGGTAAATCATTGACGTAGACAGTAAACAGTAGAGGGCCCAATATAGAGCCTTGTGGTACTCCATATTTGATAGGCATTAAGTTTGACGTTTTATTGTTGACTGTTACTGACTGTTTCCTATTACATAGAAATGAGGACATGAGATTTATGAATTCTGGAATTAATTTGTAGAGTTCCAGTTCCACGCAACAGAAGAGAACGATTTATTACATCAAAAGCTTTTTCAAAGTCTATAAAAAGAATGCCAGTAAATTTATTTTCATTTATACTACATAAGAGGCTATCAATAAGCTGCACAAGTGTTGTATGGCAGGAATGATTTTTACGGAAACCAGATTGATCGTCGTGGAGTAAATTGTTTTTAGTAAGGTAAGAATATAGTAAATTTTGCAAGTGCTTTTCAATAGGTTTAGATAAAGCAGATAAAAGTAGAAATTGGTCTATAGTTTGATGGAATTGACTTATCGCCAGATTTATAAAGTGGAATTACTTTGGCTTCCTTAAATTTCAAGGGAAAGGTTGTTTCTCTATGCATAAATTGTACAAATACGTTAGTGTATCAGTAATTATTGGACACGAAATCTTCAGTATTTTTGCATCTAAACCATCTAAATCGCGTGTACTTGATTGTTTTAAAGATGAAATACTTTTACTAACGTCCATAACAGTCATTGGTTGGAGGGTAAAGAAAAAGTTAATTTCTTTTAAATCAAGGTAGTGTTTTAAATGCTCAAGGTCATTTTCATTGGACCTATCGTGTGATATAATTTTTGTCTTTGATACTAGCAAAATGGTTGTTTAATTGATCTGCAGTTACATCTGTGATAATATCCTGATTTCTTGAGACTTGTTTATTATTCAACATGTTAATGGGTTTCCAAATCTGACGTGAATCCTTTGTAGAAATTAACATCTTTTGAAAGTAATTACGCTTAGATTTACGTTTCATTGAGTTTACCTTATTTCTTTGTTTACGGAATTCTTTATTTGTTCCGGCATTGCTTTAACTGATTTCTTACGTTAATTTCGATATCTATTTCTTTTGTTATCCATGGTGGGTGTGGTGTGTATGTGTGTATGTTGGTTGTGTGTGTATGGGTGTGTATGCGTGCGTGTGTATGTGTGTGTTATGCGTGCGCGCGCGCGCGCGCGTAAGAGTGAGAGAGAGAGAGGAGAGAGAAGGGTGGGAGGGATGGACTGTGTGCACCATTCAACGCCACAGAATTACAGGGGAGATAGACAGAGACGGACAGGGTTGGTTGTACGTGCGGGAGGAGGCGACCAAATGACGCCTAGTGAGGGACAGACCTGTGCCAAAGGGACGCAATTAAAGTGTCTATGTATATGGGGGGGTGTTCCATCTCTCTCTCTCTCTCTCTCTCTCTCTCTCTCTCTCTCTCGCCTAGTGAGGGACAGACCTGTGCCAAAGGGACGCAGTTAAAGTGTCTATATATATGGGGGGTTGTTCCATCTCTCTCTCTCTCTCTCTCTCTCTCTCTCTCTCTCTCTCTCTCTCTCTGACACACACACACACACACACACACACACACCCACACAGAGGAAGAGAAAGAGGGAGAGGGAGGGGGAGAGAGAGAAGGAGGCCAACAGACAGACAGAGACAGATAAAATAGACAGAGAGAGACAGGGGCGGAGAGAGATAGAGACAGAGAGAGAGAGAGAGAGAGAGTAGAGTAATAGACAGACAGACAGACAGGCAGACAGACAGATGGACGATCGGAAGGACAAACGAAGTCAGAGAGAAGATAGAGATAGATTCAGAGACAGACAGACAGACAGACAGACAAATAGACAGTCAGACAGACAGACAGAGAGACAGAGATGCGTTGTTTTGATAGCAAAAAAGGCCAATTCCTTAAAATAAGGAAAGGTTCTCTGAGCTATATGGTCAGACGGTACAGAACTTGGTAGATGATGAAATTTGGTTAGTCGTCCATTGTTTATCCATGTGCAGTAGACCTGATGGTCAGAAGACCTGATGGTTAACATTAATAAAATGTGACCTGCGTGGCTTAGCGGGTAAACGCCTTGTCCCGCTTACCCAGCAGGCCTGGGTTCCATCCCAGATGGAGACACTAACAGTAAAGGACATTTTTTGTATGCAGACATCTGTACCCACCTCTGAACGCTTCAAAGTCCTTCAGATGAGAATGAAACCAACGTCCTCCACTTAAATGATACATCAAATCTAAGATAATTATCTTTCAAAGCCTTCAGATGAGAATTAAACCAACGTCCTATATTTAAATGATGCATCAGATGAGAATTTTAAGAAAATAAATGATGAAGAAAGAAAGGACAGCCGTAAGCAAAGTGAATCCCAGGGTATCCGTTGTAGACTTCAGGCTACAGGTTAAACCACATGGCCTCATACATCTTCTTGTCAAAGACCCATCTCTTCCAGGGCTGAGGTGTCGATTTGGTTCTTGGTTGGCGTTTCTGTAGCTGTGTTTTGTTTTACGGGGTGGGTATCTGCCCCACACGCCCAACCCTCGACGTTGGGGATGGATTGGACATACGCTGCGGAAGCCTGCAAGCAACATCACCAGACAAGCCCTAACATGGGAGCCTCCAAAGAAAGCCAAAAAGAGGTCGGCCAAGGAACACCTGGCGCCGGGACCTGGGGCTGGCATCAGGAATATGGGGATGACATGAAAGCAGCGGTAAAAAGAGTCCAGGACAGAGATGCCTGGAGGTCCTTGGTCGGCGGCCTGTACCCCAGGAGGGGTAACAGGCGATGAAATGAAAGGAAGAAAGAATAAATCTGTTGTAGAGCATAAGGCCATAGTGTACCGATGGAATGGATGACACACGGATAAAAGAGAAAGAATACACATCCACACCGATATCATCTCCTGTCGCCAAAGGATATGATTAACGAAGGCTTTGAGGGTATTAGCCTGAACGGAAAACTGACAAAAACATCAATGCAGTCCTGCAGTCTTCCAAAAATTTTATTTTTCATAAAAAGCAAAGGGGAGAGGCGGGGATGGGAAGTGGGGACCAGAACATGGTGTCTATACATTTTGGATTCAAATACTCGGGAGGTGAGGGGGTGGAGGGCAGAGAGAGAGACTAGCCCCCCCCCCCGCTCCCCCAAGTATTGCTTCCCCCCCCCCCCCCACCGCCCTCCCTCCCCCAACCCTCCACCATTTTTCAACGTCTCTGCCTTATGGTAGTATTCATCAACGGCCACACACGAATTAATCTCCGCGATGGTGGAACTTCCGTTAAATAATAAAGATCAGAATAAAACCACACAAGCCCTATTGTCATAATGCAATGAAATGAACAAGATTTGTACAGATATAGCAAGCAACACGCACAGGCCCACGCGTGCGCGCGCATACACACACACACACACACACACACACACACACACACACACTCACACTCATACACACACACATACACACACACACACACACACACACACACACACTCATATACACACACACACACACACACACACACACACACACACACACACACACACACACACACGTGCTCCTTTCTAGCATGCACAGAGAAAGAGAACGAGAGAGACAACGGGGCATCCGCAAAAGTATCCTTTGTCTATTCAAATCCTTTCTTTTCTTCCTTTGGAACGACAGAAAAAAAAAATAATCGAAGATGAAAACAGACAGAAAAAAAAACTAGAAGAGCACACGGGAGAACGCAGACTTCTACAGAAGTTAATGGGATCGTGGATCCGCACTTTGATCCAGATCCGCGCCAAGGATCCGCAGCAAATGAAACAGTTCGGCCTTTAGGGCCTCATTCCAACTGTCTGTCAAGTTTCGTTAACATCGGTTGAGCGATTTTTGTGTTATCTCGCTGACAGACAGACAAACAAACCAACCAACAGACACAGTGTGAAAACATAACCTCCCAGTCGGAGGAAACGAGACGGGATTACAAATCCACTGGACAACAGCAGTCCTAAGCACTGCACTCTCCTGTTTCATCTCATCCCTTTCTGCATTCTGCCCTTCTCTCTCCATCCCCCAGTCCGCACGCAATTTGATCAATCATTCAAAACAACGCAGCGCCACCTAATCGATTGTTCTCCCTGTTTCTCTGACATCCGCTTTCTGAGCCTGCCGTAAGTAACCATTGTTCCACCTCTCTGTGAGTCGTGTCGGATGTGGTGGTATTAGCAAATTTGCTTTTCTTCTTGTTCTTGCTCTTGTTCTTCTTCTTCTTCTTCTTCTTTCTTCTTCTTCTTCTTCTTCGTCGTCGTCGTCGTCGTCGTCGTCGTCGTCGTCGTCGTCTTCTCCCTCTTCTTCTCCCTCTTCTTCATTGATGACGGGACGTTGAATTACTGATAGTTATGACTGTAAGCTGTGCCTGTTGTTCTCAGTCTTCGTGTGGTTCCGTTTTTGTACAAATGTTTCATTCTATAAGGGCATAGTTGACGGTTAACATGGAAGATCATCTCAGTCGGGACCTTACAGGCCAATTATTGTCATCTGACATGCGGTTTCCAAGAACGTCTAGACCAGTTCCGTGATAAACCTGCTTTTGTTAACTGATTTCAAAAGAAGCAAAACAAAGAAATGAAACAAATAGGCAAATAAGATACAGCGGGCGATATGCATTTTCAGAAGTGGGTGATTTAAACCTGTATCACACAGCGCAGAGGGCTGAAGTTGGGTATAAATGAGGATACGTGTAAAAATGTCCAAATGTTCTGTTCTTTTCTTTTCTTTTCTTTTTCTCCCTTTGTTTTCTATTTGTTTTATGTTCGCAGCTTTTCTTTCGTTTTCATTGTTGTTTTAATTGTCGATTTAGGGGCTTGTTACACTTAAAACAAGTATGGACAGACAGACAGGAATCCAGAAACATAGAAAGAATCGAATATCCCTTAACGATGAAAAAAAAAAAAAAAAAACAGAAAATCCTGAAAATCCTGAAAAAAAGTAGAAGCGACAAGGTAAGATGGCCACAAATCCACAGGGAAATAGTCTGAAAGACTGTTAAGCGCTCGTTCTAGAAACCCCCATAGTGCTCCCATCGCAACCTCTACCCTATCCCATCCCCCACCCCATCAGTTCCCATCCCTGTCCCTCCCACTCCATTCCCGGGCTCTGTCCTGTGTGCCACTGATCAATGATTCAAAACACTGCAGCGCCACTGAGTCGGTTGTTTCCCCTGTTTCTCCAATACCTGCTGTCTGAAGGTTTGCTAAACCATTCTACCACCGCTTGTAGTGTCATGCCATTTTTTTTTCCTTTGGTTTCTTTCTCATTTTTTTCGCCCTTTTTCTTTTTTTTTCATCTGTGGAAAGGCATTGAATAATTGATGACAGAGACCTTTTAAACTGCCTCTTGTTCCCCTTTGTACGGTCATGTGACGATGAATAATTAACAGTAATGAGTATAACCGTGCTTTGTTTTCTCATGAGAGATTGTGTGATGAGAAATAATTGATAGACATTACAATAAACTAAACCTCTTTTTCCTATTTTGTGA
>JADBJO010002085.1:187500-190000 GCA_016801955.1 Conus betulinus
CTTGTCACACACAAGTGTGATCATTGCTGCCGACACTTCTCATGGACGAAGATTCTAAATTCCAAAATTCAAACAAATAGAACTAAAAAAACAGTTTTGTTTCCAATTCCATCAAGATCCTGAAACCAAAACTGAACCTTCAATAAGACCCAGTTCAGAAAGCTTGTTTGTATATACATCATATAATTAGACAGTCCACGGATGTGAGTGTGTGTGTGTGTGTGTGTGTGTGTGTGTGTGTGTGTGTGTGTGTGTGTGTGCGTGTGTGCGCGCGCGCGCGCGCGTGTGTGTGTGTGTGTGTGTGTGTGTGTGTGAGGAGGAGGAGGGGTTGTTCTTTCTTATTGTTGTGTGTGTGTGTGTGTGTGTGTGTGTGTGTGTGTGTGTGTGTGTGTGTGTGTGTGTGCGTGCGTGCGTGTGTGTGCGCGCGTGCGCGTGCAAGTATATGTTCTATATTTGTTGTTCTTGTTCTTGATCCTAAGTCATCTTCTGAACATTCACACACTCAGTCACTACACACACACACACACACACACACACACACACACACACACACACACACACACACATACTCACACACATACATGCGCGCGTACATGCGCTCGTCCTATGCACATACATATGCACATGCACGCATGTGCATATTCACACCTACACGTGAGCGCTCATGCATGCATACACATGAACGCACATATGCATACACACATGCACATGCGGAAACGCCCACATACAAAGATACACACATATACACACATACAGATGCATATGTATGCTCACACAAACCCACAAATCAGGCACACAAATGCACACGCACTTCTGCACATGCACATACACGCGCACATGCACGCAGGCACACACGTGGACACACTCACACGCGCGCGCACTCATACATACACAAGCGCGCACACACGCATGCGCACACACACACACACACACACACACACACACACACACACACGCGCGCGCGAGCGCGCACGGGCGCGCGCACGTACACACACATGAGCCTGTAAATCTGTACACATACGAATACATTCACTACACACACACACACACACACACACACACACACACACACACACACACACACATACATACATAACCAACGCTAGGTGGGCACTCAAAGTCTGACCAGTGGATTGGGCTAATGCGTAGGTCAGACATCTGCTAAGTCGTAGCCACGAGACCCTCTCCTTCAATTCTCCCATCTTAGTTGTTAATTCGTTTATCCATTAGCTGAATGAAAATCATCATACGCAGTGTGGTCTCAAAACTTAGTGGATATGGTGTAGCGTATATGGACTAGTCCGCATAAAATGACTCCTCCTTGATGAAACTGAAACGGAAAACTATATATGTATTTGTGTATACTATTCTCTGTGTGTGTGTGTGTGTGTGAGTGGGTGAATGAGTGGATGGGTAGGTGTGGTTTGTGATTTGTTAAATATAGATCCATAGACTTTTCTTTATGGCCACTCCTAATTTCTCATTGAAGATAAAAAAAAAAGTGTTCTTGACTTCATTTCACTTCACTTGACTTGAGTTTTAAAAGAAGCATTTCATGGCCAATGGTGGAATTCCTTTACATTTAAACGAAAAAAGAAAACCACACATTGTTCAGAGCCATTCTCCACCTCCTCCTCCTCCTCTCCTCTCTCTCTCTCTCTCTCTCTCTCTCTCATGAGATTTTATCCTAATTGGTGAAGGTGGCAGCACTGAATTTGATCGCCTCTGCTTTGTTGTTATTTTTTTGTCACTTTAATTTGATGCCTCTTTCCCAGCCTTCCTTAGATTTTATTTTGCCCACAACATTCTGCATCCACTCGTTAGCCTAATGAAGCATCCCAAAGGTCAGCCAGCTAATGATGGATTTTGACACACGTATGATATTGTGTGGCTCTGACGTGATCGGATCTTTTCAGAAGTCGGTTATCTGTCTGTTCCTCTTTTCTCATGTGTCTGGAAATCAAGTGAGCGATGGGGGAGAGGCGATGGAGTGGGGGGGGGATGGAAGAAGAGTATGTGTGTATGGGGAGCTGGGGGGGGGGGGTAGGAGGGGGGTGGGGGGCTATCTTAGATTACACTGACAACACCTACAGACAGGCAGGCAGGTGGGATTTTGTCGATTTTTGTGAACCTGTATGTCCACTGCCCCTCCCCACCACTGCCTCACCATTGCTTCCTTTTCTCTCTGTCTGTCTGTCTGTCTGTCTGTCTGTCTGTCTGTCTCTCTCTCTCTCACACACACACACACACACACACACACACACACACACACACACACACACACACAACACACACACACATCCTGATATTTAAGCTACTAGCGCTGTCCCCACCCCCTCTCCTTTCCTACTCTTTCCCACAAGAAACGCACATACTCTCTCTCTCCCCCCTCTCTCTCTCTCTCTCTCTCTCTCTCTCTGTCTCTCTCTCTCTCTCTCTCTCTCTCTCTCTCTCTCTCTCTCTCCTTGTCCTTGCTGTTGCCCCACTCCCCTCAAGCTCC
>JADBJO010002085.1:192500-195000 GCA_016801955.1 Conus betulinus
GATGATCATGTGAGATCAATAGCACCATAGGCAGATCTTCTTCTCCATTCACTTAGGCGGAATCCTGGAGGTACTTGTAAAGGCTGCAGCATGGTGAGGGTCCTCTAGTGGTCAGTAAAGTTCTGCACCCATTGGTGTGGTGGCAGGCTAGGTTTCCACTTTTAGTGCCGCTGGGAATGTTCCGCTGTCACTGGGGCGGCATGGATGGATTGAAGGCTCGCCAGTGTAGTATATTGTGAGATGTGATGTGACAGTCTGGAGCACCCTGTTCCCACAATGATGGTCTTCTTCTTCTTTTGGGAGTCCTGGAGGTACTGATGGAGGCTGCTGTATGGTGAAGACCCTCCAATGGTCAGTGAGGTTTTGCACTCATTGGTGAGTTGGCAGGCTAGGTTTCTAGTTTGGCTGGAATTTCCGCTGTCTCTGGGGTTGTACTGCATTGATAGATTGGTTGCTCACAGGTGTGGAATATAGTGGACCTGTGATGTTGAAGTCAGGAGAGCCCCATCCTGGGTCTCACAATGTTCACTGGTCTGATCTGGGTATCTGGTAGTATGCATCTCTCTTGTTGAAGTCTGGGTGCTGTTCAAGTCATCCTCCTATTTGTCTCCATGGAGATACTTCTGATTTATTTCAAGGAGGCTACCTTTTACAGTTGGGGCTACTGTCCTCCTTCCTCCTTTTCAATTGGTCAGCTTCTTCATTTCCACAGTGAAGTATGAATCATTTTAGATCAGTGGTACCATAGGATGATGATTATTGTTGTATAAGTGGAAAAATGTAGTGGTGGTGGAGCAATGGTGCAAGCTGGGGTATAAAGGAAAATATCAATAACCTGTGGGTGATGCTCACTGGCATGGGTGAGATGAATAGTACTGAAGGCTGAAGGTCATTATGGTAAGTGGAATAATAAGGTGGCATTAGTATAATGTTGCAGGTTGGGAAAGAGGTTGGGAAAGAGGGGGGAGGGGGGTAGGGGTAGATGACTGATGGGTGATGATCATGGATCATATGAGATAAACAGTACTGTAGGATGATGAGAATTGTTGTACAGGTGGGATAATGTTGTGGTGCTGGTGTGTAAAATGCCGGTAGGGGAGTGGGGGAGGTGTTCAAAGATGGGTGGATGATGATCATGGTCAAGGTGTAGGTATGATCCATAGTGGTGTAGGTGATGGTGATTTTTGTAAAAGGAGTAGGGTATAATGCCAATGGGGGAAAAAAGGAATTGGTCAATGACTGATGGATGTTGATCATTGAGATGAGATCTACAGTACTATAGGGTGGTGACCATTGTCATAAGTAAAATAATGTGGTGGCATTGATGAAGTGATGCTGGTTAGGGGTGGAGGAAAAAAAAGGGGGGGGGGGGGGGGAGAGTTGGGGTGGGGTGGGGGGGAATAAAATTGATGATTCATGAATGATTTTTTTTTCATGCTGTCCAAGTGAGACGTGTTTCAGAGAAAAAGGCTTAAAGGCATTTCATGGCTGAAAATGGAGCCCCTTGACATTTAGAGGTAAAGATGGATCACTCGGAACCATCTCTCTCTCTCTCTCCCTCCCTCCCTCCCTCCCTCCCTCTCTCTCTCTCCCTCTCTCTCTCTCTCTCTCTCTCTCTCTCTCTCTCTTTCCCTCTCTCTGTCTCTGTCTGTCTGTCTCTCTCTCTCCCTCCCTCCTCTCTCTCTCTCTCTCCCTGTCTCTCTCGTCTCTCTCTCTCTCTCTCTCTCTTTTCCCTCTCTCTCTCTCTCTCTCTCTCTCTCTCTCTCTCATTTCATCGTAATGTTTTGAAAATGACAACACTGAATTTGATCGCTTCTGTTTCATGCTTGTTTTTAGTTAAAGTTGATAGCCTATTTTCGTGCCTTCAATCATTTTTATGGAGCCTCCTAGAGACCGACCAGCTTACGCTCGACTTGACCACGTCACATCAAATTGCGTGTGTCTGTAATACGATCAGACCTTTTCAGAAGTTGTTTTCTGTTCTTCCATCTTTACTCTCGCGTCTCGCAACAGAAGGAGTAGCGTGGGAGGAAGAAGTGGTGTGGGTGAGGGGGGGGGGGGGAAGAAGAGGGTGGCGATGGGGCGGAGGGCTTATCTTAGACTACAAGGACGACACAACACAACACAACACAACACAACACAACGCAACACAACACAACACATCGCGGAATTTTGCTGATTTTTGTGTCGTGAGCAGAGAGGACTGGAGGTAGGTGGGGGTGAAGGGTTGAGGAGGCGGGGGGGGGGGGGGGGGCTGTAAAGCCAGAATTCTCTGTGAGTCAGTTTCTTTGCGATTTAACATCCAAGCCCACCGACGGTGATAATGGCAGATATGGATAACTTATGAATTCAAAGAGTTAGGGCTTAGTAGATTTCTCTCACACTACACTGCTGGTACAAGAATAAGAACATGAAACGGGCAGTTTTACGGCCATTTTTTTTTATGCTGGATGCTAAGCGAGATTCGAACTTGCAAAACATCACAGTGGGAATCAGTGTT
>JADBJO010002085.1:200000-207500 GCA_016801955.1 Conus betulinus
CTGGGGGAATTGGATTTTTTACACCACCTAGGCTAAGTGGGCGCCCGACCAACGATGCCAGATAGACGCCTCTTTTACATAATAAAGAACGATTGGAATCGTAACACACCTGGCTGTAAAAATTCAGCCAAAAACCAGATTTCTGAACTTTCTGAACGTCATGAGTATAAAACAGGTGAAATCATGTAAACATATATGAAGTGGGAGCACTGAGTTTCGACCTCAGTCAGGTAATGATTATACTTTTCTTGTTCTCACCCGTAATGTGCATTGGTTTATTTGTTCTGGCGGATCAGATGAATTGTATTTATTTATTATGCTTGTATATCAACAAAGTTGCAAAACCCACAACAAAACTAGAAGAAAAAAAAACTGTAGTACATGGTGCGGTGTCTCACAAAAATGGCTTCATTCAGTCAATATCCACTCTGGTGGAACCTCAGAATGAGGTAGGCAGTTCCTGTGATCAAAATGCCAGATGAACTGGGAAAAAACATTCAATGGGGCTGTACGCTATCTGTCCACCAACCATGTGTCGTTAACATCGGTTCCTTCATCACAGCTGGATACCGTTACAGGCGGAGGTCCTATGTCATGTCGCTGTGAGATACCTTACTGGTGGATGTTTCGTGCAGTGATATATAAACGATGTCTATACCATACTGGTGGACGTTTCATGCAGTGATATATAAACGATGTCTATACCTTACTGGTGGATGTTTTTCATGGAGTGATATATAAACGATGTCTATACCCTACTGATGGATGTTTTTCATGCAGTGATATATAAATGATGTATATACCCTACTGATGGATGTTTCATGCAGTGATATATAAACGATGTCTATACCTTACTGGTGGATGTTTCATACAGTGATATATAAACGATGTCTATACCCTACTGGTGGATGATTCATGCAGTGATATATAAACGATGTCCATACCTTACTGTTGGATGATTCATGCAGTGATATATAAACGAACTATACCTTACTGTTGGATCTTTCATGCAGTGACTGTTGGATGTCTTTCTTACTGGTGGATGTTTCAGGCAGTGATATAAAACGGTCTATACCCTACTGGTGGATGTTTCATGCAGTGATATATAAAACGATGTCTATACCTACTGGTGATGTTTTCATGCAGTGATATATAAAACGATGTCTATACCTACTGGTGGATGTTTCATGCAGTGATATATAAACGATGTCTATACCCTACTGGTGGATGTTTCATGCAGTGATATGATATAAACGATGTCTATAACTTACTGGTGGATGTTTCATGCAGTGATATATAAACGATGTCTATACCCTTACTGGTGGATGTTTCATGCAGTGATATATAAACGATGTCTATACCTTACTGGTGGATGTTTCATGCAGTGATATATAAACGATGTCTATACCTTACTGGTGGATGTTTCATGCAGTGATATATAAACGATGTCTATACCCCACTGGTGGATGTTTCATGCAGTGATATATAAACGATGTCTATACCCCACTGGTGGATGTTTCATGCAGTGATATATAACGATGTCTATACCTTACTGGTGGATGTTTCATGCAGTGATATATAAACTAAGTCTAAGCTGTTCTCTCCTCCACCCGCTTTCCACGTTCTTTCCATGCATGCTCAAACTGCCTGAATCACACACACACACACACACACACACACACACACACACACACACACACACACATATGCACGCATGCGCACGTGCGCGCGCACACACACACACACCACACACAAATCATACATCATACACACCACACACACACAACATATATATATACATATATATATATATATATATATATAGAGAGAGAGAGAGAGAGAGAGAGAGAGAGAGAGAGAGAGAATGCTGCTAAAGAAGGGGAAGAAGATGGGCGAGGAATGTGGCAAAAAAACGAAAAGAAGAAGAAGAAGAAGAAGAAGAGGAAGGAAGAAGAAGAAGAAGGAAGAAGAAGAAGAAGAACAACAACAACAACAACAACAACAACAATAATAACAACATGAAAAAAGAAGAGAAGAAACAAGAAGAACAAGAAACAAGAAAGAATCATGATAAAAAAGAGAAAGAAGAAGAGAAGAAGAAGAACAAACAACAACAACAGCAACAACAACAACAACAACAAGGAGGAGAGGAGGAGAAGGAGAGGAGGAAAGGAGGAGGAGAAGGAGAGGAGGAGAAGGAGGAGGAGGAGGAGGAGGAGGGAGGCAGGAGGAGGAGGGAGGAGGAGGAGGAAGGAGGAGGAGGCACTGACCATGATGAAAAAAAAAACTGATCGAAGTATCAGATATCTATAACGATCAATTTTACAACAAGAACAAAAAAAATGATGAGAGAGACATGTAACACTCTCAAAAGTCCGATCCAATCATGTCGCTCTCCCTCTTTCGCTCTCGTCCTTTTTTGTTTTGTTTTGTTTTCATCCTGAAGACTGACCCACACTGCCTCTGGTCCTGGCTAATAGCCCATTAGTGATGGACCGTCCATTTTCATTTTAGCTGGTGAATGAACGTGTATTTTATTCTTCCACCCCATCCCCCCCCAGTCCTTCCTCTCGCTCCCTCTCTGTCTCTCTGTCTCTGTCTCTGTCTCTCTCTCTCTCTCTCTCTGTCTCTCTCTCTCTCTCTCTCTCTCTCTCTCTCTCTCTCTTCACACACACACACCACACACACACACACACACACACACACACACACACACATGCTCACACACACACACACACACACACACACACACTCTCTCTCTCTCTCTCTCTCTCTCTCTCTCTCTCTCTCTCTCTCTCTCTCTCCCTCAGAAGAGGTTTGATTGTAATTTGTGAAGGGGAGGACACTGACACACTGACACTGACATCTTTATTGACATTGTCTAACAGCTTTTTGTCAGGGGGTACAAAGTCTTTTCTTGCATTGCATAGAAGAAAAGAAAACGAAAGGAAAAAAAAATGCAGCAAATTAGGTGTCTGCACAACTGAGCAAAATCAAGAAATCATTTCCATTTCCATCACTCATTTGTGTTTCTTGCGTATGTTGTGAAGGGGGGGGGGGGGGGGGGGGGGGGAGAGAGAGGATGGCTCTCCAAGCAATGCATGCATTTTTTTTCCCTTCTCCTCTAAATGTAAAGGGCTTTCATGATTGGCTACGGAATTCATTTAAACCTTATTGATTTTTTTTGACACGTCTAACTTGCACAGTACTGAAAACATCTTCAAAGATGATTGTGCTGAATTTGATCGCGTCTGTTTTGTTGTTGTTTTTCATTTGAATATGACGGCCTTCTTTTCATGCCTGCATTTGATTTGGTAAAGTCCAGCATTTCCCGCCTGCCATTCTGCCTGATGTAGCCCTCTCGAAGGTCCTCCAACTCCTGCTCAATTTTGCCACAACACATAACGTTGTGTGGCTCCGACTTGACCAGACCTTTTCAGAGGTCGGTTGTCTGTCTTTTCCATCTGAAGGATTCCCTCGCGTCTGCCACAGAGTGAGTGGTGGGGGAAGGGGGTGGAGGAGGAAGGTTGGAGGAATGGAAGGAGGGGAGTGGTGGTGGGGGATGGGGAACTGGCTTTCTTAGACTAGACTGACAACACATTCCGACAGGCCAGCGAAATGTTTGCCGCTTCTGATGTTTGGAGGGGATCAGGGAAGGGGAGGGGCGTCGAAGGTGGGGGGGCAGGAGGACGGGGGGGGGGGGGGAGGCAGTCAAGCCAGAAAATTGCAAACGTCTCATTGCTAGTGTTCTGCGAGTTGGTTCTTTTGAGATTTCACGTCCGTGTGCCCACCAAACATGATAATGGCAAACGTGGATAACTTATGATTTCAGAGGAGATAGGGTTAGTGGGCTTTTTTTCACACTGCACTGCTACAACTAGAATGACAACATTCACGATGGGCGGTGACAAGATCCCTTTTTTTCATGTTGAGCGCTAAACGGGATTCGAACATGTAACATATGGATGGGAGACAATCAGTGTTCCATACTGCCTGGCTAGGTAGACACCCGACGGCGATGCCAGATAGGCGCCTGTTACACATGACAACGAGCTGTTGGAATTGTTACATGCCTGGGCGGAGAAGTCAGTCAACAAACCCGATGTCCAAACTTTCTGAACATCACGGCTGAAAAGTCATAGAAATCACGTGTGAATCAGAATACTGAGCTGTGACTTCAATCAAGTAATGGGGGGAGTTTTTTTTTTCTCCCCTGTAGTGTGTTTCGGGGGGGGGGGGGTGTGTGTGTGTGTGTGTGTGTGTGTGTGTGTGTGTGTGTGTGTGTGTGTGTGTGTGTGTGTGTGTGTGTGTGTGTGCAAGGGTGCATGGATTCCAGACCAGACCTGCCCCCCCCCCCACACCCCCCCCCTCTTTTCCTGGCCTCCATTCTCCTGCCCTCTTTCCCACACCCACAATCCTCTCACCTCCTCAAAAGAAAGAAGCAGCAACAAGAACAACAACAACATTGACGGACGAGTGTTCTTCATCTCCGTAAATCACCAATATTCCACCTTCACCCTCACTCTCCCCCTTCTTCCCTTTTATTGTCCAGCATACTTGATTCATTAAACGCAACTAATGTCCTCAAATACTTTCAGTTTCAATTCTCTCTCATATCGCTTTCTCTTTCACTCACTGCTTATTATGTTTGCATACGTTAAATAAAAAAAAATTGCTAGCACAAAAAAAAACCTTAAAAACCTGTACCACAGCAGTACTGTTTCTCACAGACATGGCTTCAATATACACCCACTCTGATGACACATCGGAATGAATTGGGCAGACCATGCTGTCAAAATGCCAGACGAAGGGATCCAAAAATGAGACAGGGACGCCAGGGGCTCTATTCCATCTGTCTACTGCCCACATGTCATTAAAATTGCTTCCGTCATCACTGTGGAAGCCCCGTGGCATGTTTCTGCTAGATATCCTACTGGTAGATGTTTCTGCTAGATATCCTACTGGTAGATATCCTACTGCTAGATGTTTCTGTCAGATATCCTCTGGTAGATATCCTACTGGTAGATGTTTCTGTTAGATATCCTACTGGTAGATGTTTCTGTTAGATATCCTACTGGTAGATGTTTCTGTTAGATATCCTACTGGTAGATGTCAGATATCCTCTGGTAGATATCCTACTGGTAGATGTTTGTGTTAGATATCCTACTGGTAGATGTTTCTGTTAGATATCTACTGGTAAATGTTTCTGTTAGATATCCTACTGGTATATGTTTTCTGTTTGATATCCTACTGGTAGATGTTTCTGTTAGATACTATTGGCAGATGTTCTGTTCCATGTTATTTAGACACCATACTGCTGGGTGGTGTATGTCATGACTGTTAGACACCACACTGGTAGATATTTTCATGTTGTTGTTTGTTGTTGTTGTTGTTGTTGTTGTCGTCGTCGTCGTCGTCGTCGTACCCTGGCTAAAATGACTCCAGGGATCATCCGAACAGCCGAAGGGACTTGAACACTATGGTACAAATGCATCAGCTGGGGAAGAACATTACGTGTGTGACCGTTTTGGATTACCCCGCCACATGGGCAGCCACACTCCGACTTCGGAGGATTTGGGAGACTGATAATGTTATGTTTTTTTTCTTGCCACGTCATGTTAAATACCATACTGGGGGGTGTGTCTTGTCATATTTCTGTTAGATACCAGACTGGCAGAAGTTTCATGTCATGTTAGATACCTTCCTGCTGTACATTCCATGCCATGCCTGTGAGATACTACACAGGTGCAAGTTCCATGTGTTGTCACAGACTTTGTCAAAGCCGTACTGGCACCATCCTTTTCCACGTCGTTTTCCATGCACACCACACACACACACACACACACACACACACACACACAGACACACACACACTACACACACACACACACTGTCACACACACACACACACACACACACACACACACACACATTACACACACACACACACACACACACACACACACACACACACACACACACACACACACACACACACACACACCACACACACACACACTACACACTACACACACACACACACACACACACACACACACACACACACACACACACACACACACACCACACACACACACACACACACACACACACACACACACACACACACACACACACACACACACACACACACACACACACACACACCGCGCACACACACACACACACACACACACACACACACACACACACACACACACACACACACACACACACACACACACACACACACACACACACACACACACACACACACACACACACACACACACACACACACACACACACACACACACACACACACACACACACTACACACACACACACACACACACACACACACACACACACACACACACACTACACACACACACACACACACACACACACACACACACACACACACACACACACACACACACACACACACACACACACACACACACACACACACACACACACACACACACACACACACACTGCCTGTGTTGCAGAATCAGGCGTTGAAAGGCCCATCCCATGGCTCATCCCTTTTTGTACGGATCCACGCCGAACCATCATCCGTTTGGTTCCTAGGCGACGCTCACAAATGAGCAGACAGACAGACAGACAGTAAAACAGACGCCAGTGACTACAGGTCCGAGTCCACAGTTACAGTTTTAGCCCCAAAACGCCAGACCTTCTCCATTCCACTCAAAGTTGTACCGGGCTTTTTTTTTTTCTCAGAAGATCAGCCAGTGCCAACACATATTCATCACACACAGCCCCCATCCCTTGACCCATAACCATAAGTGACTCAGGTAGGTCTCATGTCCGTTTCTTTTTCTATTATGCAAGCACGATCCACATGACCCTTCATTTTCCTGTCGTCTGCTAGACTTTTCACTCCAAAATCCTAGTGCACCCCCCCCCCCACCACCACCACCACCACTGGCGTAGAAACACAAGGAGTTCCACAAGTCATGCATCACAATGCTATTTCTGCTAAACTGTGATATTGAACTACTTTACTGACCCCAAATTCCTGGACGAAATTATTCTGTTCACATTCGAAAAAAGAAAAAAAAATTCACAGGCACAGGGCGATTTTCATCTGTTCAACACTTTGTTGTTACTACTTGACCTCGGCATGGCGGATGAGCGGTTGGGGAGGAGGGGAGGGGGGGGGGGGGTGGCGGGGGGAGAAAGATAACTGCTGCAAAGCATCGGTCCTCGCCTGCACAAAAAAAGCGCTCTCAGGCTGGTTGACCTACACAGTTCAAAGACAACCTCAAAATCTCCCTGGGAAAAACAAGATGCAAAGCATATAAACGTACTCCCAGTTTATCTTAAATACGCGTGAGAGATATCCCATAAAGAGGAAAAACCGTTTGGGGCAGCCGTTAGTAACGGCGATTCTGGTAGATATCGCCATCGTACCTACACATTTTCAGAAAGATCGGCCAAGTACTTTCTGAGATTTTCCATAAAGAAGAAAAC
>JADBJO010002085.1:212500-225000 GCA_016801955.1 Conus betulinus
TTGACCAGTAAGTAAACCCACAATATAGTTTATCCACTACACACACACACACACACACACACACACACACACTTCAAAGTAGCAAGGCAAGTCCGCACACCAGCGCAACCCTACAACTTCTAAAAAGGTCATTATTTCTGTTTTTAACATTTAGAATAGATATCATCATCAGTGAAAGGAAACGCTACCTGTGGCGTGAAAAAAGAATCTTTGCCTCTAAAAGTAGATTTATGATATACACACCTGTCTAAACAAATGGCTGATCTTCACAAGGCGTGGAGCAACGCCATAATCAGGATTTACATTAAGTTTCAAAATAGAGAGCAGGGGAGCTAAGTCTTCCCTTTAGCCATCGGGCCGACAGGAGTAGTCTCCCCTAGCCAACTCGCACTGACGGCCTGAATTCGGTTTTTACCCCTTTTCGTCACTGCAGGAGGAGAGATGGGTGTCGTAGCGTTTGGGCAGGTAGGTATATCATAAAACTGCTGTAAGTAGCAAAATTCCTTTCCTTCATACTTACCTGTGCAAACAAATGCCTGAATGTGGAAAAAGATGATGGGAATTCTCCCCGAGAGTCCAGTCCAATCCTCAGACTCAAATCTGCATGAGGCTGACCGGCTAATCCCGGAGTCTGGCACCAAAGAGCCACCTGGCCCGAAGTCTCGGCTGTCTCCTGGGGAAATCTTAAAAGCGCGTAAGCACTATATCCGCCGAACATGAACAAACGAATCGCAAGACAAAGCACGACGCTTTTCGACCCCTTAAAGTCTTTTTCAGGCCTTAGAGGTCGAAACGCGTCGTGTTTTGTCTTGTAATTCGTTTGTTTCATGTTTGGCGGGTAAATGCTTCAACTTTTTAAGATTTGTTTAGATTTCCGCCTACAGTCGCCTCACGCTGCAACTGTCTCCTGGAGGTTGAAGGATTGTTCCCGATCTCCCTCGTGGCTCCACTAGCACGAGTCAGGTATGAGAAAATGAAATGACCCAGGATCAGGAGAAAAGGAGGAGACCCAACCAGTCAGACCTTACATGCCAGCGCTATCGATGGAGGCGACCCCATGGAATGAGGTTTTTTTTTAGCCGCCGAGGCCAGATCCATCACTGTCCGGATGCTGCCGGAGGTAGCAACAGAAAACTGCAGGAGAGACTGCACACCAGACCATAATCATCTCTGCCCTGGGGTCTGGAAGCTGCACTACTGTTGACACCGGTCATGAAGGTCATCCCCACCAGACAGACCTGCGAGAAGGGACCTTGACCGCCTCCTCTGGGTTGCCGTGTAATTTGTTGTTTCTTTCGTCTGGAGGCATGGTAATGTTTCTTGAAACTTCTTCTCCAGATTGATCAGATGGGGTTAAGCGAGAGAAGCCGGTACCTTCTCCTCACTAGCAGCACCACAGCAATGAGACTTTCTTACGGGGAGGGTTAAGGTATATGTATGTGAATATCCTTCCCCAAATATCGCACATCCAAAGCTGCCGGGTTGGCACTATGACAAAAAACCTGAGAGCAGGCGGTTCTGTTTGGTGGCCAAAAGGTTCATGTGAGAATTCGACAGACCTCGCCAAAAAGCGAAACGCCATCTGATTGTTATTATCCAATCCATGAGCAGAGATACTCAAGAGATCTGTCGCCCCTAGAGTCATCCACAGCCACTGCATTCAAAACGGATAGAGACTTGCGTCAAACCAGTCCATGCTGACGGGCCCAATCCCCTTGAGCAAGAACCTCATCCTGCTCAGGGCTATTGCTGGCCTAGCATCTTCTTTTTTTTTAAACCAAGAAATGAAAGGCTAAGGGATTTGAAGGACAAGAAAGAATGGCCTCCCTAGAAGCACCTTCCTGGAGAAAACAGACCATTACAGACAGCGCTGCAGCTTGGATGAGTGTCTCCATGTCAGGAACGTGGTGAGTGTGACTGAATAGGAAAGACAAAAGGAAATTCTTCAGCCCCCAAAAACACAGGCGGGGACTTAAGTGTCAGGCGAGATGGCCTCCTACTGAGAGACAGGAGAAGCAGAAGATGCGAGGGGTGATAGAGACCGGCCCAGCGAAACTCCTCCAGATCGCCGGAATGGGAATCCCCGAATGGTGACATGGCACTGGACAGAAGCCTCAACACAGCCAAAACCTCTGTATTCCTTCCTCAACTTCTGGTATTATATAATAATACATAATTTTTCGCACAAACGAAATTTTGACCATGAGAAATGGGACACGAAAAGAAAAAAAAAATACTAGAGTACTAATCACCACAGACCCTGCATTGCTGACCGCCGCTCTGGCCAGGGAACATTCTGAGCTGTGGGTTCAATCGTCATCATCGTAAGATTTGTCACCACGAAAACCCGAAAACCATTCTCGCCTTGCTAGACAGACTTCCGTTCGCTCGTATACACACCGAATGTATCTTAACACAGATGTTGAAAAGAATCATCAGCAAAGGCCGCCAAACAATAGGGACAAACAAAGTACGAAACAAAACACGACGCGTTTCGACCTGTTAAGTCCTCTTCAGGCAAGATAAACAACATTCGGGACAATGACAACGAAGAACGAGCAATCACCAGTCTTCTCAATTTCGGCGCAAGATGGGCTGAATGTTTGCTTGTCTTGCCTGAAGAAGGCCTAAGAAGTCGAAAAACGCGTTGTGTTTTGTCTTTAATCTGTTTGTCCCTGTTGTTTGGCCGACTTTTTTTTTTTGCTAGTAATCCTTTTTAAACATTTGTTCCATTTCCGCCTGCAGTCACTTCATTTTTGAAACTAACTTAATACAAACGGTTCGAGCGCGACCAGTCTGACCTGCTGGTAAAACCTAGGGGTTCACCCTTCCGCACCAGTGAACCTCCTTGGGGTCGCCCCTTTCTGGTAGATCTCCAAGCCAGTGCTTTGCCAAGACGACAGACTCAACTGAGGCCTCTCTGGCAAACATTCAGATACCTGTCACTCCTCATCGTTAGACAGCCAGAAGTACAGGGCACAGAGCGCGCTGGGGGGGGGGGGGGGGGGGGGGGGGGGGGGGGGGACGCAGGCCTGTCTCCACTGGACCCAGGACCGCATGGCTGGATGGTGAAACAGGAGCGTCGGTCACTGCCCTCGCCAAAACCAGCGGACCATCACGACGTTCAAGACGAGAGCCAAAAAAGAATCATACGCTCTGTTGAACCAGTCCAACTCTCGCACGAGCTGCATGGAAAGAATGAAGCGAAACCGGAAGCAGCTGAGGCAGGTTTTATGACGGTCGAGGTCGAAGACAGCTTTCCAACCCGAGGACCAGGCTCTGGAAGCACAAAGAACGCCGGTCGACTTGGTAGAAGCCAGGGCGCTCCCTGACAACGGCGACTGTAATAGCGAAGACAAACATAGTTTGCTCGTGTCTTCTCCATTGGCCGAAATGAGTGTTCTCCTCCTGAGAGGGGAAGGCCGATTCAAACGACCGCTTCAGGGAATCCAAGATGGATACCGAACGCGAGAAGTCCAGTCGAGGACGTGTTTCCTCGCCTGGAGAAAAAAAAGGGAGAAAGTGAATTCAGGCTGTCAGAGTGAATTGAGCGTGAACTCACTGGGAGAGACTGGACTGATGGTTGAGGTAAAAAGCTGACTCCCCGTTTTCCATTTTTAAGTTTTTCATAGGTATCCTGATGTTGGGCGTTGTTTCACAACTGGTACAGAGATAAGCATTTTGCTTGGTTTGGTAATCATGAAGAAAGCGTCATTTTCATGTGGAAAATATTTTCACTGACCTGGAAACTGCTAAATCCCAAGGTAGTGATTTGAAAGAAAATCAACAAACTTGTGACCCTAAACAGCCTTGAGCAACGAAAATAATAATCTTGGCAGCTCAAGTCTCTCTGGCACTCTGCACTATGTGTGCCTTCCGCAAAGCTGTCTCTCAAAGGCTGTACAACTCCAGCTGTCACACTTACATGTGATCAGAATCCTAGTTATGAGTCAGTCATGAGTCATCGTTGTTTTTTGTTTGTTTTTGTTTGTTTGTTTTCCATCACGTATGACCGTTATATCAAACTGTGTGTGTGTGTGTGTGTGGGTGAGTGGGGGGGGTGGTGAGGAAGCGGGGGGGGGGGGGGGGGCGGACGAATAAGAGTATTTACCTTTGTTTTAAGGGGAGGGGATGGTGGTGAATTTCCGTTTTTCACAGGCCTCCGAAGCTTGCGAGCTCCGATACAAAGCCGTCTTCACGCAACTTGCTGAATGATTCAAGCCACTTGCAGCGCCGCCTAGTCTGTTGTCTCCCCCTTGTTCCTCCGACACTCTTGCATTTCCGAGTGTGCTAAGCCATTCTACCACCTCTCACTGTGGCGTGTCGGAGAAAGGGGGGGGGGGGGGGGGGGGGGGGGGGGGGGGGGGGGGGGGGGAAGGGGAAAGGTAGGGAAGCGGAGAAAGGGCGAGGGAGGGCAGAGAAGGGAGGGTGAGGGAGGGGGTGTTGGAGAGCTCGCCAAATTGCTTTTTTATCGATGAGGAGGCTTGAATAATTGATCAGGATGAAAATAAACCCTGCCTCTCGCTCTCTTTCGTGTCAATGTGCCGCATTCTCAAGGGAGGTACGACGGGGAAGGGAAGGGAAGGGTTTGGGATGGAGAGGGGGGTAGTTGGGGGGGAGAGGGAGCAAGATGGCGGCTGTGTGGAATATATGAGTGCAACGCATTGCAGGCACCGCTCACTCGTGAACCGAATGATGGCTAACAGTGCTGTAGCATACTTTGTGGCCAAGAAAGGCGTTACTTCGGCCATTTCCTTCATGACTAAATACACAAACACGAACAAATGTTCCAAAAGAGAGCAAATGAATATGAGTAGATTAAGAACATGACATAGTAATGCATGAAATAAAACGTGCAGGCAAAAAAAAAAAAAAAAAAAAAAAAAGCATAGAAACAGATACGTCCATGCACTATGCTGATTCACTGAAAAAAAAAAAAAAACATGCGCAGTTCACTTTCCTTCTGTTTCACAGGATTTCCCGGTTGTTGTTGGGTATTTTTGTTTTTTTGTTTTTGTTTTGTGTTGTTCTTTTTGTTTTTTTTATTTGTTTCTTGTTTGTTTCTTTTCAACACAAAAGTGCACGGATTTGCAAAGTTCAGAATATTCAGTCTTGATTTCTTCGCGAAGAATTCCCATAGAAAAACGTTATTATAACAGTATAATTCTCTACAGAGTTCAATATCGTGGGGCGGGGTTGGGGGGGATGGGTGGAGAGGGGGGGGGGGGGGGGGGGGGGGGCTCTGAATTAAGGTTAATGATAGCAGTTCTGGACAATCTTGGTGAAAACTGACAAAGGCGAAAAGAAAGATGCTCAGTAAAATCTCTCTCTCTCTCTCTCTCTCTCTCTCTCTCTCTCTCTCTCTCTCTCTCTCTCTCTCTCTCTCTCTCTGCTCTCTCCCCCCACCTCTCCCAGAGAAGCAAGTAGATTATCCCGATGGGTCAATATGCTTAGTTCCTTCCGGTTCCTTCTTCCGGTTCTTGGCAAACATCAACGCCCACCCATTCTTCGCCCCATCTCCCCCTGCTTGCCCCTACCAAAGACGTCTGTTTACGTCTTTGCCTCCTCCACTTACACACCCTTACCCCCTCCTCTTCCCCATCTTTGGCCCCGTTCCCATCTCCCCGTCCCCTTCTTTTCTACGCAAAATGTCAGCTTCTCAGCTCTCGGACAAAACTTTAGTTCACTTTCAACAGCCTTAACGTCTCAAGAGTTGTTTGCACCCTCTCTCTCTCTCTCTCTCTCTCTCTCTCTCTCTCTCTCTCTCGTCTCTCTCTCTCTCTCTCTCTCTCTCTCTCTCTCTCTCTCGTGAATTGATACCTTTATGACTGCGTATATGCATGCTTTTGTCAAGTCTTCGCATACAAATGCGCGCACACGCATGTGTGTGTGTGTGTGTGTGTGTGTGTGTGTGTGTGTGTGTGTGTGTGTGTGTGTGTGTGTGTGTGTGTGTGTGTGTGATGTACTCCATAAACCTGTGTACCTGTTTTTTTACTCTTCTTTTTTTTCATTTTCATGTTTTTGTTTGTTTTTCTTTAATTTCTTGTCTTTAAATCTCATTGCGTACTTTAGTTTAGCAAGGACAGATTGGAAGAATAGGCTCTGCCCACAATCTCAATCCTTGATCGAATAAAGGTCTTCTGAGTGCTGAGCGCTCTCTCTCTCTCTCTCTCCTCTCTCTCTCTCTCTCTCTCTCTCTCTCTCTCTCTCTCTCTCTCTCTCTTTCATTTTTCCCCTTTTCTTCTTCTTTGCGCCACATTCATTAACTTTACTATATCCTGTCTGTGATCTATTATCTCATTTGCAAATAGGTAAACAATTCGGCAATTTCGTTCGAGTTTTTGTTGTTGTTGTTGTTGTGTTGTTGTTGTTGTTGTTGTTGTTGCGAATGAGAATCAGTTACAACAACCCTTTGTTTGGGGGTAGTTACTATTAAAAACAACTCGAATAGTTTACACCATACTTGGTAAAGGTTTTAACGTTGACACCTGGCTCCGAAGGAGTTCTGATTAATCCCAAAGACTCCAGCACACCCAGGAGTCAAGACACAAACACTTTATTACTCAAGGACAAAGACTTCAGGACGCGCCTAGTCATCTAGTCTGTCCTTCCTTTTTTATACATGAAAGTAAACCACAGGATGGAGACAGAGACGAAAACAGAGGTAAAGGGACAGAGGCACACACAGAAGGACAGAGACAGAAAAATGTGTGTGTGTGTGTGTGTGTGTGTGTGTGTGTGTGTGTGTGTGTGTGTGTGTGTGTGTGTGTGTGTGTGTGTGAGAGAGAGAGAGAGACAGACAGACAGACAGACAGACAGACAGACAGACAGACAGACTGAGAAGACAGGACTGAAAAAGGAGGGCGTGAAAGTTCCAAAGTGAAATCCTTCATCAGCAGGACACTGAACCCCATGGAAGTCCCTTTCCAGAACAGAATCATTTGTATCGCCTGTCCAGAGTCGACTTTCAACCCCTAGCTGAGACCCATCAGCGGACCACGGCTGACTGTGCTGGTCCAGCCTAGCTTTCAAAGGAAGATATACAGCACCTAGATGTCTGTGGCATGCTCACCACCAAGAGCGCGAAAGGAAGGGACTGGGGGGGGGGGGGGGGGGGGGAGGAGGGGGGGGGGGGGGGGGGGGGGGGGGGAGAATACAAATACGAATGATTTATTCAAATTAAGGCCATAGCCCATACTGAAGGGATGACACACGCAATACACGAATAAAGAAAGGATTCTCACTGAAAAAAAAAAATGAAAAAAAAAAAAAAAAAAGAAAAAAAAGCAGTTGTGCACATGCACCATGCACAGCTATTATGAATATACTGCTCGTAGTCGCTTTTTTGCTTCATATATGTACATAGCAAGATCAAAGAGGACGGGACGCCGCATGGGAGAGGGGGGGGGAGGAGGAGGAGGAGGGGCAACACAGAGAGAGAAAAAAAGAGAGGGGGTAAGAGAGGAAGAAAGAGTGAAAGTTGGAAGGAAAGTGGTGGGAGGGGGGGGGGGGGGGGGGGGGCAGGGGAGAGACACGGGTATTTTATTCTCCATGAAAAAGACTATTGCCCTCCCGAGAAAGGAGTATAGCTGACCAAGTAGTTCACATCATTCGGTCCGTCAAGCTGAACTAAGTGATAGTAGTGCATGTGGACACATAACGAATCGAAACTTACTTTTTTTTTCAGTATGTAGTCTAATATATCACCATCGTTGTAAACAGACTCAAAATTAAAAACAATCAAATCAAAAACAAAAAAAATGACAACTTCCTGGCCAGTTTCAATGTTAGGTGACTGCAGGCAGAGACTGAAGGAAAAGACAAAACTACCCATGCCGCCCAACGAAAAGACATAAATAAATTACAAAACGACAAACTCGTCGCGTTTCGGCCTCTTGGTCTTCTTCAGACACGACAGACAACATTCAAGACAATGAATACGAAGCATGAATAGACAGCCATTCATCTCATCTTCAAATTGTTCCACATCCATTCTGCGCCAAATTTGAGGAGATAAGTGACTGTGTCATTTTCATTGCCTTCAATGGTTTGGGGTTTCTTTTATTTGTTTGTTTGTTTTGTTTTATGAGAGAATGAGGATAATAAAGATGCTGTTACGGATTTCCATTTCAGTCTGAGGCTCCATGACAGGGCTGTACTCTACGCTTCCTTTCATAATAAATCCCGGCGTCAACCAGGCACCGAGAGATACAGACACCTGCAGTGTTGGTCTGGAAATTTGAACAACACTCTCAGAGACGCATCCATTAAGTGGACGAAACTCGACTGTGTGGTCCCAGTCTTCCCAACTGAGTCCGCAGCAAACTCAGCTCTGGGTAGGAGCCGATCGGTGCAGAAAAAATCTCACATGACTCTGATGGGAATCGAACCCGCGATCACCCAACCGGGAGTCTGCGACGCTAACCACTTCGCCACCTCGGCTGGCTGGTATTGTCTTGAATGTTGTTCGTCTTGCCTGAAGAAGGCCAAAGAAGCCGAAACGCGTCGTGTTTGTTTTGTATTTTGTTTGTTTCTTTCATTCGGCGGCATCATAATTTTTTAAGCACATTTCTGGCTGTTTATGGAATATTTGATGCAAGAAGTTGTAGACATGATCGAAAAAAAGACTTGGATATGCATACATACATACATACATACATACATACATACATAACATACATACATACATACATACATACATACACACCATGTATAATACATGATACACATACATACCTATACATCCATTCATCCATTCACAAGTACGTACATACATGCATGCATACATGCATTAATCCATACATGCATGAATCCATACATACATACATACATACATACATACATACAGACTGTAGCTTTAAATGTATAGATCCCGCTCTTATACCCATAAGTGCAGGACACATCATAAAACAAATCGCGTGTGTGTCTGTGCGTGTGCGTGTGCGTGTGTGAGTGTGTGTGTGAGTGTGTGTGTGTGTGTGTGTGTGTGTGTGTGTGTGTGTGTGTGTGTGTGTGAGAAAGCAAACAAAGAGACAAGTATGCACATTAAAACGAAAATGGGATACATCTGGGAACTCTTTAGTGTCCAGTTTCACTGCTATTTACTAGCCCGACTGGTCACCATGGTCATCTTAGGTGTGTACCGTACCGCCTGCTTCCCCTCCTAATGTAATATTGCCATCTTCAGCTCAATCCCATACTCTCAGTTCCCATCCTCATCTTTAAACCCCAGCACCACTCCCACCCCACCACCCCACCCCCGCAAAACCCTCTTCCAACCCTCTCTCTCTCTCTCTCTCTCTCTCTCTATCTCTCTCTCTCTATCTCTCTCTCTCTCTCTCCTTTTCTACATCTCTCTCTCTCTCTCTGTCTCCTCTTCCACTATCTCTCTCTCTCTCTCTCTCTCTCTCTCTCTCTCTCTCTCTCTCCTTTTCTACCATCTCTCTCTCTCTCTCTCTCTCTCTCTCTCTCTCTCTCTCTCTCCTCTCTCTCTCTCCTCTAAGTTCCACCATCTCTCTCTCTCTACTCTTCCACAATATCTCTCTCTTTTTTTCTGTCTCCTCTTCTTTACATCTCTCTCCTCTTCCACATCTCTCTCTCTCTCTCTCTTTCTCTCTCTCTCATCTCTCTCTCTCTCTCTCTCTCTCTCTCTCTCTGTCTCCTCTTCCACTATCTCTCTCTCTCTCCTCTTCCACTATCTCTCTCTCTCTCTATATATATAGATATACATATATATATATATCCTCTTCCACCATCTCTCTCTCTCTACTCTTCCACAATCTCTCTCTCTCTGTCTGTCTCCTCTTCCACCATCTCTCTCCTCTTCCACATCTCTCTCTCTCTCTCTCTCTCTCTCTCTCTCTCTCTCTCTCTCTCTCTCTCTCTCTGACGACAATATTGCCTGGTGGCGGAGTCAAAGCTGGAGGAGAGAGCGAGCGGTCGGTCCAGCAAGCAAGGGAGAAGAGCGCGCGGGAGAGAGAGAGAGGAGGCAGACGGCACCTGTCATTATGGGGTTAGTATTGATCTGACTGAACCTAGAGAAAATGGCGGGGGACTGGGGAGGAGTGGGGGTGGGGGGAAGGAAAGGGAGGGGTGGAAGGGGGGTGGGTATAGAAGTGGAGTGTGTGTGTGTGTGTGTGTGGGGGGGGGGGGGGGGGGGAACGGGAGGGACACACGGAGGCAGTTCAACGGCAGCGTGATCTCCACACAACCACCCCCTCCCGACTACCCCCCCCCCCCCTCCCCTCCTTCCCCTCTCTCCGTTGCCCCAATACTCCCTCCTCGTCTGCCCCCGCCTCCTTCCCTTCCCTCTTCCCTCCCTTCCTTCACGGCCTCACCCCTCCCTCCGCCCTCCTCCCCCCCCCCTTCCATCTCTTTTTCCTCGCTCCTTCTTTGCGCGTGCCACAGGGGATGCGTTCAGGGAACAACTCCTTTTGTGCTACCTTTCCCTACTTGTACATTTTGAGAGAGAGAGAGAGAGGAGAGAGAGAGAGGAGAGAGAGAGAGAGAGAGACACACACACACACACACACACACACACACACACACACACACACACACACACACTAGTCTTACCCCACCCTTGATTTCGTTTTTCCTACTTTCTCCTCCATTTGAAGACGTTTTACTACTTTTGTCTCCCCCTTCCCTAAGTTTCTTCCCCTTGTTTTTACCCGACATGTTCTTTATTCTCTGTTTTCTGGCCTTTTCCTCTACCAGTTTCTAACCATTTCGAACAATTCCTACATTTTCATTTGTATACTTTCCTAACCCCTCCCCTCCCCTCCCCCCGCCCGCCCCCCTTCACCTCTTCCCTCTGGTCCCTCTAACATTTTCTTTATTCCATATGTTTCAACATTTTGCTTACTCCCCCCCCCCCCCCCCCCCCCCCCCCCCCCCCCCCTTTTTTTTTTTACTTTTTCCTATGTAAAATCTGCCCAGTACCGCCTGTCTCTATCCATCCCAAACTTGTCCCATCTGTTCCGGCGTTCGTCATACCCTTTGCTACATTTCCCGTTTATAAATTCAAACGGACAATGCTTTGTCCAAACGTCTCCAACTTTTCCCCGGTATATTTTTTTCATAACTTTTTTTTTCGTCGCTTTTCTTTCTTCAACTTAAGTAACTTTAAATATCACTATGTATTGCTACCTCTCTCTTTTTTTTTTTTTTCATTTTTTCCTACGAACACTCAATTTGCACTATTTTTTGCTAGTTTTCCTGATTTTTTTTTTTTTTTTACATAATTATGTTCAACCAGCGCCACTTTGTCTACCTGCGCAGTTCAACCTCCGCTGTGTTATCTAACTTTTTCCAATGCAAGTTCAGCTGCGTTAATTTTTCTTTTTCGCTACCTTTTTCGTCTTTTTCTTTGTAATTCAACTTGTGCTGTGTTTACTTAATACTACTTTTTGCTACTATTTTCTATGTAAGTGCAACATTTTCCTATTTACTTTCAGTATTTTTTTTTTCACATGTTCGTTCAACTCACAGCAAACTTTTCCTGCCTTCGGCATCTTCTTCCTGTGTAAGTTCAACTTGCGCTGCTTTTCCCGTCCTATCGCTACTTTTCCTACGCAACTTCAACTAGTACTAATAGACAACAAACAAGTAGGGTAACTCTTGCTCCCACAAGAAAATAAATACACGCTCATAACTCAAAAGAATTGCTGCTTAGGACACCGAATCGCTTAGCAGATATGACAGCATAGAGTACACAGGGGATTCAGTGTCGTAAGCACCATTCCTTTGGAGTTATGGGCGTGTATTGTTTTCTTGTGGGAGCAAGAGTTACTGTACTTGTTCGTTGTTTATTGTTTACTGTTCCCTGCCTCATTTACCATTTACATTCGTTTCAATCAAATCGAGGTTACCTGTATTAGTTTCTGTTCGTCCATGTGCTTGTCTGACTATATTCAAGATCGAAAAGGCTGTGCCAGTCTTGAATAAATGTTAATTCATATTCGTTCATTTCTCCAGTTGTTGTTGCTGTGTAGGTGTGTCCGGTACAGGGTATATAGTCAAGCTTGGAATATCCGTTTTCAGGGGATATTTCCTTCTTTCTTGTGTGTGTCCTCTGCTGTCATAATTATGTACTAGGATTTTCGGTGTCGTAAGCAACATTACTTTGGAAATATGGGTAGAGGTTTGTTTTCTTGTAGGAGCAAGAGTTTCCCATTTGTTTGTTGTTTATGGAATAGTGTTCAACTTGTACTGTGTTTCGCATCCTACGGCTACTTTTCTCACGCGACTTTTCACCTTGTACTGCTTTTCCATGCTACTTTTTTTTTTTTTCGATTTGTAAATCAAACTTACACTTCGTTCCTCTATCTTTCCTACTTTTTCAAATGTAAGTTCAGCTCACAGAATTCCTTTTCTTTTTCTTACTGTTCCTATGAAAGTTTAATTACAAAGTTTCCTTACTTTTAGCGAACTCTTTTCCTAGGTACGATCAACTTGTCAATCATTCCCTATGTATGTTTAGCTTGCAACATCCCCCC
>JADBJO010002085.1:232500-262500 GCA_016801955.1 Conus betulinus
CGAGTCTTCGGCAAATTTCCATGCGACTGGTCTGTTGAGGACAGGCATGACAAAGACGTTGACATGCACGTGGTGACGCCTCCCGGGGGGGGGGGGGGGGGGGGGGGGGAAAACCTCATTCATTCACGCTAGCTCCGCGACTTAGCAATTATTATCAGTTGTGGGGGGAATTATGAAGCAGTTACTGTCATTTGTGGGGGATCATGTAGCAATCATTGTCATCAGTACGGGCATTATGTAGCAATCGTTGTCATCAGTACGGGCATTATGTAGCAATTATTGTCATCAGTACGGGCATTATGTAGCAATTATTGTCATCAGTACAGGAATCATGTAGCAGTTATTGTCATCAGTACGGGCATTATGTAGCAATAATTGTCAATAGTAGGGGAATTCTGTAGCGATTCTTGTCATCAGTAGGGGGATTACGAGTATTCAGCAATTATTGTCATCAGTAGGGGGATTACTTAGTAATCATTGTCATCAGTAAAGGGATTATTTAGCAATTACTACCACCAGTAAGGGGGATTATAAAGCAATTATTGTCATCAGTAGGGGGATTACTTAGTAATCATTGTCACCAGTGAAGGGGATTATTTAGCAATTATTGTCACCAGTAAGGGGTTTTATAAAAACAATTATTGTAATCAGTAGGGGGATTATTTAGCAATATTGTCACCGGTGAGGGGGTTATAAAACAATTATTGCCACCAGTAAGGGGAATTATTTAGCAATTATTGCCATTTGTATGGGATTATTTACCAATTATTGTCATCAGTAGGGGAATTATTTAGCAATTATTGTCACTGGTGAGGGGGGTTATAAAACAATCATTGTCATCAGTAAGGGGAATTATTTAGCAATTATTGCCATTTGTAGGGGACTATTTACCTATTATTGTCATCAGTAAAGGGGATTATTTAGCTATTATTGCCATTTGTAGGGGATTATTTACCAATTATTGTCATCAGTAAGGGATTATTATTTAGCTATTATTGCCATTTGTAGGGGATTATTTACCAATTATTGTCATCAGTAGGGGAATTATTCAGCAATTATTGTCACTGGTGAGGGGGGTTATATAAACAATTATTGTCATCAGTAAGGGGATTATTTAGCAATTATTGCTATTTGTTGGGGATTATTTACCTATTATTGTCATCAGTAAGGGGATTATTTAGCAATTGTTGTCACTGGTTAGGGGGGTTATAAAACAATTATTGTCATCAGTAAGGGGAATTACTTAGCAATTATTGCCATTTGTAGGGGATTATTTACCTATCATTGTCATCAGTAGGGGGAATATTTAGCAATTATTGTCACCCGGTGTGGGGGGGGGGGGGGAGGTATAAATTATTATTATTATCATCAGTAAGGGGGATTATTTAGCAATTATTGCCATTTGTAGGGGATTATTCACCAATTATTGTCATCAGTAAAGGGGGGGGGAGGGAGGGGGGTATTTGGTATCTCCTTTTCCAAGGATCAGAGCAGGCACGCCCACTGCACGCCATCAAAGTGGCAGCACGGGGCACTGCAGAGTCTCCTCTGACGGGGTGCCTCATAGTGATCTAGCAACTATCGACAGCTGTCTGTTGAGCGCTGTGCTGTGGCTACAGCCCGGACTTAGCAGCAACATAGCGCTTTATTCTCTTTGACTTACTGTGTGGCTACAGCCCGGACTTAGCAGCAACATAGCGCTTTTATTCTCTTTGACTTACTGTGTGGCTACAGCCCGGACTTAGCAGCAACATAGCCCTTATTCTCTTTGACTTCAGCACTCGCCGGCAGTCACTCCACTTGTCAACCTACCCTTGGGAAATGAACAAGTAAGTAGGGTAACTCTTGCTCCCATGGTGAAATAAACAGAGACGCCCATACCTCCAAACGAACGCTGCTTACGGCACCCAATCGCCTAGCAAGAAATGACAACACAGAGCATACAGAAAAAAAAAAAAAGAAAAAAAAAATTGTTTGGAGTTGTATGCGTCTGTTTCTCTCATCACGGGATGGAGAGTTACCCCACATGTTCGATCATGACTGTTTACTGTTCCTCCCTCATCTAAGATTTCCTTTCAGACGCTGAGAAGTTCAGAGCAGGAGACTTCGCTGTGATACCTTCTCCTTCTTCTTTTTTTTTTTTTTAAAGTCAGTACCGCTTTCTGCCCTTCTGACTTTAACCTCAACCACTTCCCAACTTTTCCACTTTAACCTCAACCGCTTCACACTTTTGACTTTTACAATCACTTCCCACTCTTTTGACTTTAACCTCAACCACGTCCCACTCTTTTGACTTTAACCTCAACTACGTCCCACTCTTTTGACTTTAACCTCAACCATGTCACACTCTTTTGACTTTAACCTCATTTACTTCACAATCTTTCTACTTTAACCTCAAACTACGCCACACTTCTGACGTTAACCTCAACTACCTCACACTGTTCTGACTATAACCTCAACAATTTCACAATCTTTTTATTCTAACTCGACCACTTAAAACTCTTTTGACTTTAACCTCAACCACGTCACATTCTTCTGATTTTGATATCAACCACTTCCCACTCCTTTGACTTAACCTCAACCACTTCACACGCTTTTTACTTTGACCTCAACCATTTCACAATTTTTTTTTTTTACTTTAACCTCAACCACTTCACACGCTTTTTATTTTGACCTCAACCACTTCCCTTTTTTTTTTTTTTACTTTAACCTCAACCACTTCACACGCTTTTGACTTTAACCTCAACCACTTCTCATTTTTTTTTTTTTTTTACTTTAACCTCAACCACTTCACACGCTTTTGACTTTAACCTCAACCACTTCACACTCTTATGACTTTAACCTCAACCACTTCACACTCTTTTCACTTTAACCTCAACCACTTTACACTCTTTTGACTTTAACCTCAACCACTTCACACTCTTATGACTTTAACCTCAACCACTTCACACTCTTTTCACTTTAACCTCAACCACTTTACACTCTTTTGACTTTAACCTCAACCACTTCACACTCTTTTGATTTTCACCTCAACCACGTCACACTCTTCTGATTTTGATCTCAACAACTTCCCACTCTTTTGACTTTAACCTCAACCATGTCGCACTCTTTTCACTTTGACCTCAACCACTTAACAATCTTTTGACTGTAACCTAATCCACTTCACAATCTTTTGACCGTAACCTCAACCACTTCACACTCTTTTGACTTTAACCTCAACCACTTCATACTCTTTGACTTTAACCTCAACCACTTCACGCCCTTTTGACTTTAACCTCGACCACGTCACCACTCTGTTAACGTTATAACCTCAACTACTTCACACTCTTTTGACTTTAACCTCAACCACTTCATACTCTTTTGACTTTAACCTCAACCACTTCACGCCCTTTTGACTTTAACCTCGACCACGTCACCACTCTGTTAACTTTATACCTCAACTACTTCACAAATCTTTTGACTTTAACCTCAACCACGTCACACTCTTTTGACTTTAACCTCAGCCACTTCACACTCTTTTTACCTTAACCTCAACACTTAACACTCTCGAGGAAGGTTTTCAGAACGTGTTCATGATTCACGCCAGATTTTTTTCTTTTTTGTTTGTATCTGTGCCATCTTTCATGCGCTCTCAATTGCATTACAAATACGCCAGTTGTTGTTCCGCCCCCCCCCCCCACCCCCCTCCCCCCATAGACAGCCATGCCCAGGCTCGCTCCATAAAAAAAAAACGATTGTAATGCCGTCTGTAGGAAGCTATCAATACGAAGTCGTCATCAGGCCACTCACGACAGCAGACCCTCGCTACATTGCCGCTACGTCACTTGGGTGGTATTGTAAATTACATGTTCTCTGCGCATGCGCATGCAGAAAGAGTCATGGCCGAATTCATACTTCCTTAGTCCGTTTTGAGAGAGAGAGAGAGAGACAGACAGACAGACAGACAGAGAAGTTCAATTTTTATGTTGCTTATAGCCCATACGACTTCAAAGGACCATAGCAGAGCTGTCACGTCGTCAAAGTCACTTTCTACATAGATCACACACACACACACACACACACACACACACACACACACACACACACACACACACACACTTCATTCAAACGGATTTTCAAAAAGAGATATAAGAAAAAGAAGAACAAGAACAACAATAAGACAAACAAGAGAGAGTCCAAAAACAATAACCGACGTTTTTGACAGGCATACAAAATCACAGTCCTCAGACAAGTGGATAATAATAAATAATTGTATGCATACATCAGTCTTATACGCACGCGCGCGCGCGCGCGCGCACACACACACACACACACACACACACACACACACACACACACACACACACACACGCACGCACGCACGCACGCGCACGCACGCACGCACGCAAGCACGCACGCGAGAAAGAGAGAGAGAGAGAGAGAGAGAGGGGGGGGGGGGGCATGTGGGACGAAATGATTGAGACCCAGAAGGAATCAAAATATCCAATTTCATGCAATTGTTCGCGTACATTCTTTCATTGGCTGCATCATGGCACGTATGTTTGCACAAAAATGACGTTAATAATCTGTGATTACGGCAAATGTCGATGGAATGTGATTCTAAAACTATCCACCAGTTTACGTTAGAACTGTTTTTAAAGATCAATTTTCTGCTGAGGCAATGCCACTTTATGTCTGACTATATCTGTCTGGGGGGGGGGGGGGGGGCGTATAAATGAGAGCGGGCCACACCCTATATATTTTGCAGCACACACACACACACACACACACACACACACACACACACACACACACACACACGTGCGCGCACGGACGTACGCACGCACGCACGCTCGCGCGCACTCACACACACACACACACACACACACACACACACACACACACACCACACTCTCAACCACACACGCACGGAGAGACAGGCAGACAGACAGACAGACAGAGACAGACAAACAGACAGACAGACAGACAGAGACAGAGAGAGAGACAGAGATAAAATTTGCCTACATTTGACTCACATGTGATACATACAGCAGAGGGAAAGACATTAGCTGGACGGATATGAGAGTGGAATGTCAATACAACTCTAACACCCACCCCCTGACGACAAGCTCAGGAAGTGTTTACTAACAGCATTAACACTAGCAGACGACTGTGGGCGTCCTACGCTCACAACAGAACCGTATCCTTACAGTAGTCCTAAACAGAGCATTTTGCGTTTTTTGTTTGTTTGTTTGTTTTTTTGGGTTTTTTTTTCACTTTTGCCAATCATTCACGAATATGTGTATTGTAATTAATGCACTGAGTGGGGGCCGGAATAATCTAGTTGTAGAGCGCCGAACTCGTAATCTTGGGGTTGCAGGTTCAAATCTCCGCCAGACCGTGTCGATACAGGGGAATTTTTCCCTCGGAGGTAACATTGGTTCCCACTCCATTTTCCCATACAGTCAGTCCTTCAAATGAGACGAAAAACCAAGGTTCCATGTGCGAACGCATGTAATAACATCTTGCACACACACACGTAAAATCCCATCACCAACTTTCGGAAGAGAAGGCCAGTTTGGCCGTTGGTATGGATGACACGTTACACATAGCATGCACCTTCCCTGAAGTTGGAGTATGGCTGCCTTAATTAATGGCGGGATAAAACAAAAAAAAAGGTCATACACACAAAATTCCACTCCCTTTGTTGGGTAGATGGGATTAATCCTTGCCTGTCTATGCAGGGAGTGTCCGCAGGAGTATCAGCCGGCGTACGCGAAAAAAAAAAAAAAATGCACTGAGTACATCATAATCCTCCGCAAAGAAAGGACATCTTCAAAGAAAATACGGTGTCTGTGATGAAACGCAGCAGTAATGCATTCTCCCCAGCTGATGAATGAGTGATTAGCAAAGTATCGTCCGCTGTACGCGTGTTCAATCAGAAGCGGGTCACCGCGTTTCTCCGCACACAATCACTGGTCTCTAGAGCCCACATGCCGGCAAGGACAGTAGGCCTACACAACAGGTGCCTTTCCATCCGCGGGAATCTTGCTGTAGGCGCGCGGAGCGCTGGCTGGAACGGGGAGCGTGTCACTGGTCCCAAGGTTCATTGTCCCAAGGTTCATTGGTGGTCCCAAGGTTCATTGGTCCTCAAGGTTCATTGGTCCCAAGGTTCATTGGTCTCAAGGTTCGTTGGTCCAAGGTCCATTGGATCCAGCGTCTCTGCTCTCTCTCTCTCTCTCTCTCTCTCTCTCTCTCTCTCTCTCTCTCTCCTTCCTCTCCTGTTTTCCAGATAGCCACATACTACTGTATACTACACAGATTTATTGACCTTGGGACCAACGGACCTTGGGACCAACGGACCTTGGGGGACCTTGGGACCAATAGGCCTTGGGACCAATAGACCTTGGGACCAATGGCATGACCTCGCTGGAACCACCTCTGCGATGGACAACATGCGCCATACCTCGCGGCTGTGAGAATGAGTGAGTGAGTAGTTATAAACCTCAAGGGAGTGTGCATTGCCGTTAGCTTACGGTCAGCTGTCAGCGTAAGGGACCCACCACAGATGGCTTTAGGCCAGTTTTCATATCTCTGCGTTGACCACTGAATTTCTTCAAGTGTCTTAAAAGGCGATAGCACCCACCGTTCATCTTTTACCCCCCCCCCCCCCCCCCCTTTCACTCCATCTCCCGATTTCTGCCGCTGGTAGCCTCACTCATTACCGACCACCCCACCACCTCCCCCACGACTCCACTCCCTTGTCCCACCCTCCCACCCTCTCCCTCCCTGCGTCCACTTCTAAACGGACTCGAGTCAAATTCATCCTTAACAGCAAACAAACATTGCATCGCCCTGAAAAGTTGTCCCAGAGATCTATTTCTGTCAGACAGTGTGGTTTCAGTTCCTTTTTTTTCATATATGGAAAACGAGCAGCAGCATCAGTATGACGTAATATTTTGACGTAGCATACATGATGCTTTACTACATATACATATAGATAGATAAATACACACACACATACATACATATGTGTGTATATATCTATATATGTATATATACATATGTGTGTATACAGAGAGAGAGAGACAGAGAGAGAGAGAGAGAGAGAGCAGTCGTAGTGTTTGGGGAGAAGGGAAGAGAGGGGAAGAGGCGCGTGTGTACGTTGCACTGTTATGAACGAAAGTGTCACTGCATCAGACAGTACCATACGAATAAACCCAGACGCTTTGTATCAAAAGTTAAAACACTGAAACCAGCGAGCCAATGTGCATCTGTAAAACACAACACACAACACACACACACACACACACACACACAATGCAAGGTGAGTGTGAATCGGTTTCGGGTTTAAAAAAAAAAAAAAAAAAAAAAAAGCGGGAAGAAGAAATAGAAGGATGGAGGCCCCACTAGTCAAAAAAAAAAAAAAAAAAAAAAGAAAAAAAAAGAGAAAAGAAAAGTCGGGAAAAATTGGAGTCTTGAGAACCCACACCAAAGAAGGTGTCGTTAACGCCCTATGAGGGAAAGGTGGGCGTTTTTTTGGGTTTTTTTTTTCCAAACGAAAGGTAAAAATCAGTTACCCTCTCCATTGTATACAAAGGTATACCTACCTACCTGCTATACCTGACAATTATCGTGGAGTAGCTGTGACCAGCATGACTGGTAAAACAGGCACTTTCATTCTGAACGAAAGGGTGACCTCGTGTGGGCTGAAAGAGAAGAGAACTCGTGATCTAAGGGGGAGGGAAGAAGGAAGGGGGGGGGGGGGGGGGGGGGTCGGGTCAGGACCTAGGGGAGAAAAGAAAAGACTTGGGGGGGGGGGGGACGGGGGGAGGGAGGAGAGGGGGGGGGGACACTCCTTGTGTTTTGTTACCTTGCTGGGGGTGGTGGAAGTGGGACTCCTTGTGGATAGTTTCCCTAAGGAAACAACACTCCCCTCAGAAAATGAAACACACACACACACACACACACACAACACACACACACACACACACACACACACACGCACGCACACACACGGAGGGAGAGAGAGAGAGAGAGAGAGAGAGAGAGAGAGAGAGAGAGAGAGGCAGACGAGACAGACTGAGAGAGAGAGAGAGGCAGAGAACAGACTGAGAGACAGAGACAGAGAAAGAGAAAAACTTCCAAGATTAAACAAATTAAACACAAACAAACAAAACAAAGCAGTGCTTTCTACGCAATGAACAGACGTAGTCATCTGATCGGCAGCTGTGTGCACTGCGAATGCTAATCCAACAGATGGCAGGTTCTCAAGATGTCCGCCAAACACATCAAACAGACAGGCTGCCACAGATACTCTCAGGGCCAGCGATGACGGGGAGGGGGGGGGGGGGGGGGGGGGGGGGCAGGGGGGGCAGTACGTTGACAGGACATCGAAGATAATGTTACATCTCGCACAGAATGGGCAGCGCTTGGATCCTCAGGGTCACGGACTAGAAGTGATGGCCGCTGTCAAGCTTCTGAACAAACCATACAAAGTGCCCACACGAGAACCACGGAACTGGAACACACACACACACACACACACACACACACGCACGCACGCACGCACGCACGCACGCACACACACACACACACACACACACACACACACACACACACACACACACACACAAACACACACACAACCCTAACCCCCCCGCCTGTAGGCCCCTCTATGCTAACAGTAGCACCGCATCCTTACAGAAATCCCAAATAGAGCCTTCTCATTCTGCGTGTATTTTCGGTACTTTGGTTGATCAATGATAACAAATACGTGTCTTGTAATGAATGCACTGAGCACGGAACCCACTGTCAATAAACAATATGTTCAAAGAAACAACGATTTCTGTCATGGCACACGGCGATACGCCCTCCCTGTAAAACCCGATGACTGAATGTGTTACTGAAGTACTGTCTGCTCGAGACGCGTTCAGTGAAAACCCGGTCGGTGCCTCTGTCCGCACCATCTCTGGTCACTGAGAGAGAGAGAGAGAGAGAGAGAGAGAGAGAGAGAGAGAGAGAGAGAGAGAGAGAGAGAGAGAGAGAGGACAGAGGAGAGAGAGCGAGCGAGGGAGAGAGAGACTGAGAGAGAGACTGAGAGAGAGCTGAGAGAGAGTGAGAGAGAGACAGAGACAGAGAGCGAGACAGAGAGCGAAAGACAGAGAGAGAGAGAGCGAGAGAAAGAGAGCGAGAGAAAGAGAGAGAGAGAGAGAGAGAGAGAGAGAGAGAGAAAGAGAACAGAAGAGAAGAGAAAGAGAAAGAGAAAAGATAAAATTCTTTATTTACGAGGATAATAGATAAGCACTGACGCGCCTTTTTTTACATCCAGTCCTCGCCCTGACTCAAACCTGCAGTGAAATGAAATGATGTACGAAAGCAAACAAGCAAACAAAAAAAAGCAGTTCATGCAATCATAATGGAACATCAAATGAAAATAGAAGAGAAATGAAAATGAAAAATAATAATAATCAACAAACAAACAAAAATAAAAATAAATAAAAATGAAAATAACAATAATGAAGGGAAAGAGAGAGTGGGGGTGGGGGTAGGGTGGGCTGTGGAAAACATGGAAGTGTACTACAACGTGCAAGAATTAGCATGTTTATAAAAACAGACAGTAAAAATGAAAAGTACGTACATATTTTGGAACACACATACAGACGCACGCACGCACGCACAGAGAGAGAGAGAGAGAGAGAGAGAGAGAGAGAGAGAGAGAGAGAGAGCGAGAGAGAGAGCAAGGCACAACATGTAATCATTTTTCGTAAGGCATGAAAAGTACGTAGAAGGTATTTAGCAAAGTGAGATGGAACTGGTGTGTGTGTGTGTGTGGGGGTGTGGGGGGGGGGGGGGGGGGGGGGCAAAAAAGAAAAGAGAGAGAGAGAGAGAAGATGGAAGGGAGAGGGGGAACAGCAGAAATAGTAGTAATTAAGCATAAAATGTAATAATTTAAAATGGAAATTGTACAAAAACGTACAACAATTAGCATGTATAAAATCAGACAGTAAAATGAATATGGCAAAGTACGTACAGAATTTGGAACACACACACACACACGCACGAACGCGCAGAGAGAGAGAGAGAGAGAGAGAGAGAGAGGACAGACAGACAGACAGACAGACAGACAGACAGACAGACAGACAGACAGACAGACAGACAGTGAGAAAGAGAGAGACAGAGAGAGACAGATAGACAGACAGCCAGACAGACAGACACACAGTGAGAAAGAGAGAGACAGAGACAGACAGACAGACAGCCAAACAGACAGACAGTGAAGGAGAGAGACAAAGAGAGACAGACAGACAGACAGACAGCCAGCCAAACAGACAGACAGACAGACAGACAGAGAGAGAGAGAGAGAGAGAGAGAGAGAGAAGGGCACAAGATATGATCATTTTTCATAAGGCATCAAGGCATGTAACACAGACAGACAGAGAGATAGAGAGAGAGTCTGCATGCTGGTAAAGCGCGATAAACAACATCTTCTCCAACATGGGAATTTGGCTGGAACTGGCTCTGTGACAGACAACACGTGCCCACGCGCGCTGCTATGGGAAAAAAAAAAAAACAGACGCAAAGCATATGAAAGTACTCCCAGTTTATCTTGAATACACGTGAGATATTCCATAAGGAGGAAAAAAACCGTTTGGGGCCGTTATAGCCGTTAGTAACGGCTATTCTGGTAAACATCGGCCATCATACGTGACCCATAATGAAAATACCTACAAATTTTCAGAAAGATCGGCTAAGTACTTTCTGAATTATTCCATAAAGAAGAAAAACCGTTATGGGCCGTTACAGCCGTTAGTAACGGATATAACGGTAAAATAAAACATCGGGCATCATCCGTGACCCATAATGAGCATACCTACTGTCACCGATCGGCGGTACTGAACCAGCACGTCCACGTGTTCATAGTGGTGGTTCAAGATACAGAGCGTGTGCACGTATGCGTGCGAGCGTGCGTGTGTGTGTGTGCATATGTGTATGTGTGTGTGTGTGTGTGTGTGTGCGCGCGCGCGCGCGTGTGTGTGTGTAAAGTTGAGGTTTTGGTTGGGTGGGGGTTAGGCTAAGTTCCTCGGGGTTAGGTAGGAAGGTTAGGCTAGGTAGGGGGGGGGGGGGGGGGCGAGGAAAGTAGGACATACAATATTTTTGCCTCCCAGTCTTCATTTATTCAGGGAATGGAAGGAGGAAGATGGTTTCGTTTACGACTGTTATCCTTTTATGCTTGGGTTCTACACCACAGAGGGCGGGGCAGGATACCGGCTGTTGTTGTGTTGTCAAGTTTGTGAGTTGTTGTTGTAAATTGTCGTGTCGTGTTGTTGCACAAGCAACAACTAGTCCGTTGGTCGGGCGTGTCTGCTCAGCGGAGGGATACACTGTTCTGACCAATGGTTACTTTGTATTGTGAGTGAAGCTCACTTGATTCCGACCAGGGCGGAATGCGTTGGGGTAGCTTCACTTCGGTCACTGGTGTTCGTCGGAGTGGACGTTGCGGCGGGAGCGCCGTTAGTTTTGCTGAGTGACTTTGAGTCATAGTCAGGGCCAGGTCCTCGTCGAGTCTGGTGTGCCCTTGGCCTGTGCCGAGTTCTGTGTCGTCTTCGTTGGCAGCCACTTTCAGCCAGTTGCAGAACTGGAGTGGTTGATCGTCTGTCTGTCCAGGTTGGTGATCTGTTATGTTCGTGGTGTTGTGGTTCGTCGTGTTGTCTTGTATTATGGCGAGTTGTACTGTGGTTGTCTCATGTTGTGATTAGTCGGTATTGTGTCGTTGCGTATACTGGTTGTCTGGTATGATGTCGTCTTTGTTTCGTGGTTGAAATTTGTTGTAAGCCGGGTTGTGTTGTCACCTCTTTTCTGTGTATCTTGTAAGTAGTGTACATAGTGGTTCCGGTGTTCGGTTGTCATGGGACAGTTTGGCTAGATGATTTGGGTTCGATATAATAACCATTGATGGACGGTAAGGCAGATATTGATTGCGGCTAGCTCATGTTAATTTCAGTCGGTTCAATAAGAGGGTAATATGAGGTTGCATTTTGTTGAAGATCATAATATGAGTCAGGTGCAGATGTGTCTGCGTGAATCATAAAAGGGTGTGTGATGATTGTGCTCAATTTTCAGTTGTAAATAGTAGTAGTGCGTTGAAGTTGAGTAACGATTTCGGAGCTGCCCTGCACAGCATTGGAATCGGTTAACTGTGCAGTAGGGCTAAGCCGATTTGTGGGGTGAGTGGTTTATACCGGGGTAAGGTCGTGACTATTAAGTTATATCGGTGTCCTTTCACTTTCGTAAGAGTCATGGTTCTCGATGCGGGTGTCGTGCGCGTGCAGACTGTATCTTTGACGTGTATGTGTGAACAAGCGCACCAGGTTTTGTTTGAGAGCGATATGCGCGTGAAGGTAAGTCTTTTATGACACCATTCAAGGAGACTGGCGCAATGATAGGTGTTGTGTGTACATTGTGACGTACGCATTTTGTACAACACAGTGAGTCCATATGGCTGGAGGTTTCTCTGTAGAGCAAGTGACAGTCGTCACAGGTACGGGGGATATATAAAATTGTGACAAAAGAGGGTTGGGAGAAAAATGCCTTAGGCTGTGGGGAGGCAGCCCCATTATGAATTTTAGTGGTCAGGAAGAAGCTAGAGGTAAAGTTAAGGCGAGTGCCTTTGCAGTCGGTAGGATAAAGAAAAGAATAGATGGTGTGCAGCATGTCATATTGTATGAAGGTGTGGTTATGTTGGCGTAACAAGGGATAAAAAAACTGGGTTAAATGACAAGAGATGACAGAGAGAGAGGGGGGGTGATGGATGGAAATGTTAGCGAGGGAATCATGTTTTTGGGTGTTTGATTACACTGGACAGTGCAAGAGGGGTAAGAATGTGAGAGATTGTGGCCGGGAGACCATTCCCTTGTGTGAGCATTGATCCAGCAGAAAATGGACAAGTTTTTGTACAGAGATGTTCATTACTACTGAGTATTATGTCAGACATCTCCTTGTGAAATTACCCACTTCCTAGATTACTTAGCATTTCCTGGGGGGGTGGGGGGGGGGGGCAATGGAGTCCGCGTTGGATACGCTTGGGTTTGTTTTCTTTTTTTCCCCGAGATTTGGGTGTGATACCTAGTTTTCGTGTGTAATAACGTGGATTGGCTCAGGGAGAATATTGCTTTCTGCTGTGGTAAGGGTTGGCAGGAAATGGGTCTGATAACCCCAAAGTGAGTAACGGGTTGGGGGGGGTGTTCGAAATTTAAGGAGTCACTCTCGTACCAAAGTGGAAAGTAAGCAAGGGAAATGGAGAGTTAAGCCATACCAAGCAGGCTATGTGCGTTGGTTACTCAGATAGTAGCGACACTACAGTAGTGGCCTACAGTTGTTTCAGCAGGTATCCTGCTTCCATGCCGAGGCTGGGGCCGGATCACCACAGCCTGCTGCCGTGTGCTGGCAGGTGAGCGGCGGCGGCTTCCCGTTACCTGCTGCTCTTCCAGGAGGGGGAATCCACCCACGCCGTCTGCCATCTGTGAGGCAGTTCTCCTCCTTGCTACCTGTGCTCTTCCGGGAGGTGAAGTCCACCCAGGCCGTCTGCCATCTGTGAGGCAGTTCTCCTCCTTGCTACCTGTGCTCTTCCGGGAGGTGAAGTCCACCCAGGGCCGTCTGTGAGGCAGTTCTCCAGCCACTGTCTCCTCTTTCCCAGGAGGGAAGGACCACCCTGTTCAGGTGCCACGTGAACGGTGCTGCACCAGGCCTTCCTTCACCCTCAGTGTGTGTGTGTGTGTGTGTGTGTGTGTGTGTGTGTGTGTGTGTGTGTTCATCGCGGGGAGGAGTCGTCTTGCGCGAGGCCACGGACAGCGCCGAGGAGCAGGGTCTTCCGTGGAGGAGTCAGCCTGCGAGGGCTCTTCCAGAGCGAAACCGCAGAGGACATAACCAGCAGTTCTAACGTATCTCGTCCCAGGGCGCCAACAGATACAGGCATTCTCGTTCCTGCCACGCACCATCGGGAATGGGACCAGCTGCCACAGTGCATTGTCAGCGCCGAGTCCATGGAAACATTCAGGATGAAAATAAATAACCACCTAAAAGACACTGTCCTGGATGGTCTCGCTAGGGGCCGCCAGCAAAAACTGATTTGAGTCACATGTAGTACGGGGTGGGGAAGAGGGGAGGGAGGGGAGAGGACGGGGGAGGTAAATACATAAGATTGAGTCCTAAGGGCTCTGCCTGGCTCACCTGGGTCATTCTGGGGATTAACTCTTGGGGGGCCCAGGGGAGATGAAATGGCGGAGCAAATTTCTAGTAGAAAGTAAGGAAGGAAGGAAGAGAGGGGAGGGGGGGAGGGGGAGGAAGGAAGGGAAGGAAAAAATAAATGAAATAGGGAAAGTTTCACAAGGCAGAAGTCTGGAGTGGATCCTGTGAGAGGGGATTCACAATAGCAAGAGACTGAGTGGGTGTCTTGGTGGCAGCAGGACTGACTATGTGTGTGGAGGGATCCTGTGAGAGGGGATTCACAACAGCAAGAGACTGAGTGGGTGTGTCTGGTGGCAGCAGGACTGGCTATGTGTGTGGAGGGATCTTGTGAGAGGAGACCCCACTGAGGACTAGATGTGTTTTGGTGGCAGCAAGACTGGCAATGCTAGTGAATTTTTCTTTTTAAACGCTGAACGCTGACCTGTGGGCCCCTTCTTGATACAGCGACAAAAGAATCAGAATGTTGATTGTGGTCGCTCTACGGAAGAAGAAGAAGAAGAAGAAGGGGCCACGGACAGCGCCGATGAGCAGGGTCTTCCGGGGAGGTGTCAGTCTGCGAAGGGCCACGGACAGCGCAGAGGAGCAGTGTTTTCCGGGGAGGTGTCAGTCTGCGAAGGGCCACGGACAGCGCAGAGGAGCAGTGTTTTCCGGGGAGGAAGGGTGTCAAATTTTGTGGTAGGAATGGGGTGTAGCAACAGGCAGTAGGGTTAGGGGTGTTAGCTGCTGCCTCTTTTAGGGACGTAGTGGCCAGCACGGGATAGGGCACCTGTCGTTGCCTCCCTTAGGGACGCGGCGACCGGTGCGGTAGTAGTCCCGGGTCAGAAAAGGAAGGGTGGGTCCCAGGGAGAGGGGTGGGTGATGGTAGTTTAGAGTTTGGGTTAGTCATTGTCCCTAGTAGTTAGCCACCACGTGTGCGGGCTATCGCTGCGTCCCCAGGTCACAGTGATATACCGCAACTGGTGTCGTAGGATAGGTTAGGGTCCCCCAGGTTGTAGCAGGGTAGGGTGGATCAGCGGGGAAGTGGGATACCGGTGTGCGGTTGTGGATGGACGTGAGTGGTGGCGCCATGGTGTGTGTATGTGAAATAAAGAAGTGTGCATGATTGTAAAGCTGTGTTAGTGTGCTGTGCTGTCTGACCCAGTGTGTGATAGGCGTGGGCAGGGGTGATAGGGCCGTCCGGCTTAGCGACCGTAACACCTACAAATTTTCAGACAGATCGGCCCAGTGAGCGACTTGAACACATTTTGACACACGGACAGACGCACACACACTCACAGAGACAGCATTTCTTCGTTCCCATTCTAAAATACTCCTTGTTCTATGAGAACCAGAGTACAAAAAGAATGAGTAGGCTGCATCTCTCCGCAAGGGAGTGTGTAGGCCTATTGCTGTTAGCTTACGGTCAGCTGCTATTAGTGTAAGGGACCCAGAAAACGCCAGTACCAAAATTGATAGACATTCGTGGACGCTTTAAAACGAGTCTTCTCGCGCGCGCGCGACCCCCTCCCCCCCCCCCCCCCCCCCCCCCCCCCCCCCCCCAACACACACACACACACACACTGAAAAGACTGAGGAGGTGGATAAGAGTGAAGAACTAGATGAAAGATGTCGAAAGACGTGATTCATGGAAAGCACCGGACTAGTAATGTCTAAAGCCACACATGAATATCAGGTGCTTGTTGATTCTTATTCATAGCTGTTGTTACTATCATTTCATCTGAGCGAGCGATCGTGCGAGAGAGAGAGAGAGAGAGAGAGAGAGAGAGAGAGAGAGAGAGAGAGACAGACAGACAGACAGACAGACAGACAGACAGAGGGAGAGAGTGTTTTTTTTTATTTACGAGGATAATAGATAAGTACCAACGCGCTTTTTTTTTTTTTTTGAGAGGGGGGGGGGGGGCGGGGGGGAGGGGGGTTCCCCCCCCTCTGATCCGGTTGTCCATCGTCCACTGTCCACGGTGTTTCTAAATAAGCTTACAATGTATGAACGTCTCCCGCAAACTAGCGTTGCCCTGCATTGCATTGTGATGCGCTTGCACCCCACTGCCCTGCCAGGAACTGCCTTGCAATGAACTGCGCTCCTTTATTGTAAAGCTCTGCAAATGCAAATGCTGTTTCATCGCACTGGGTCGATCACATTGGGTTGCACTGTGCTATGATTGCATCGTGTTGTTTTGCCCGGGTCTGTGTTGAATTGCATTGTGCTGTGTTTCACTGCGTTGCATATCACATTGTAGTGTACTCTGTTGAATTATATTGTGCTGTTTCACTTCGTTGCATAATATCGCACTGGAACGTATTCTGTTGAACTGCATTGTGCTGTATTTCACTGCGGTACATAATATCGCATTGTAGTGCATTCCGTTGAATTGTATTGTGCTGTTTCACTGCGTTGCATAATACCACATCGTGGTGTAATTCTGTTGAATTGTTTTGTACTGCATGTCACTGCGTTGCATAATATCACATTGTAGTGTATTCTGTTGAATTGTATTGCACTGCATGTCACTGCGTTTGCATAATATCACATTGTGGTGTATTCTGTGCATTGCACTGCATGTCACTTCGTTGCATAATATCACATTGTGGTGTATTCTGTTGAACTGTATTGTGCTATATTTCACTGCATTGCATAACATCACATTGTAGTGTATTCTGTTGAATTGTAGTGTGCTATATTTCACTGCATTATGCAAGATCGCACTGTAGTGTATTCTGTTGAATTGTATTATGCTCTAACTGTACTGTACTGCATGCATTGCATTGAATTGCAGTGTGCGGTATTTCACTGCATTGCACAAGATCGCACTGTAGTGTATTCTGTTGAATTGTATTACTCTATTGCATTGCATTCAATTGTATTGTGCTGTGCTGGGATGCAGTCCATTGCACTGAGCTCTGCTGCATCGCATGGCATCGTATTGTGCTGCATTGCATCATATTGTAGTGTGTTGGATTCTACTGTACTGTGTTGCATTGCGTTGTTTTGCGTGGTATCGCGTTGAATAGTATAATAATAATAATGCATTGTACTGTAATGCATCGCATTGTCTTACACCATGGGGTCACTGTGCTGTATCACGCGGTCGTGTACTGTGTTGCATTGGAATGCATTTTATTGTACTGCTTTGCGTTGCTTTGCGTTGCGTTGCGTTGCGTGTTGCGTTGCGCTGTGTTGCGCTGCGCTGCGCTGCGCTGCGCTGCGTTGCGCTGCGCTGCGCTGCGCTGCGCTGTGCTGTGCTGTGCTGTGTGTGTTGCTGTGTTGTGTTGCTGTTGTGTTGTCTTGCGTTGTTGTGTTGTGTTGTGCTGTGAGTTGTTGTTGTTGTTGTTGTGTTGTGTTTTTGCTGGTGTTGTGTTGTGGTGGTGGGTGGTGGTTGTTGTGTTGTTGTGGTTGAAGTTGGGTTGGGTTGTGTTTGGTTGTGTTGAGTTGTGTTGTTGTGGTGTTGTGTTGTGTTGTGTTACATTGCACTGTATTGCATTGTATTGCATTGTTTTGTATTATGCAGTAATGTACTGAACTGTTAAAAAAAAATGACATCATATATTAAATGCTACTTATTTTGTTTTGTACGCATTTTATCCAAATCTGTCCAAGTGATATGTGTGTGTGCGTGCGTGCGTGCGTGCGTGCACGCGCGTGCGTGTGTCTGTAAGTGTGTGTGTGTGTGTGTGTGTGCGTGTGCGTGTGTGTGTGCGTGCGTGCGTGCGTGTGTACGTGCGTGTGTGCGTGCGTGCGCGCGCGCGTGTGCGTGTGTGTGTGTGTGTGTGTGTGTGTGTGTGTGTGCATGCGTACGTTGGCGTGGGGGGAAGTCCACAGAATCTTGCCTTGGACCATTCCTTGTTGGCGTTAGCTTTTTCACGTGCGCGAAATCCTTGTTGCAGTGGAGACCTTAGTATATCATCTCATCACACACACACACACACACACACACACACACACACACACACACACCGTAACAAACAAGCGCTTTCAGGTACGTTTTTAAGGATCGTCTTAATACCGCGTTAGCCACCAAATTTCGGCCACACAGAGCCAGTAAACTGACTATAGCCTTCAAGACTACGAAATGGCGCAGCGTTTGTGACACCAAACGGTTGCCACACTCCCGCGCTTTTAACAGAAATGAGAAATACCGAAGGAAGAGACTACGGATTGCACTTTCCGCTATGAAGGAAAAGCAATGGAATTCTTTATCCTACATGACAGAAGATTCCGAAAGACACTCCAGGTAAGGGGGATAACAACAGAATTCTTTATCCAACACGACAGAAGATTACAAAAGACACTCCAGGTTAAGGAGGATAACAACGGAATTCTTTATCCTACACGACAAAAGATTCCGAAAAACACTCCAGGGTAAGGGGGATAACAACGGAATTCTTTATCCTACACGACAAAAGATTCCGAAAGACACTCCAGGTTAAGGGGGATAACAACGGAATTCTTTATCCCACATGACAGAAAGTTTCGAAAGACACTACAGGTTAAGGGGGATAACAACGAAATTCTTTATCCTATGTGACAGAAGATTCCGAAAGACACTCCAGGAAAGGGGGATAAACGGAGACTACAGAGGACCCTAATGGCCAATGAAGGTGAGTGTTTCTCTGTCCACAAGTGATGGGAAAGCGCAGTGGAGCGTGTGTCACCTCACATGCACCAAGATCCTGTGGAGGGTAATTGTAGTAGTAATTTCATTTTCCTTTTCTTCACAAAACTCAGGGATATTAGACGACGTGGATGATACAATAACCGTTTTAGAGGAAAACTATTCCAAAATGTGAAGCATTTAAAAAAAAAAAAAAAAGTATTCTCTACAACAAATAAGAGTACCTACATATCGCTTCGTTTACTTCTGTCCAGTTTGAAGGTCGAGTTCCAGGAAGGGTCTGCAAGGAAGTCGCCTTCAGGTTGAAGGTCCATAGACATAAGACATAAATGGTTCATTCGTTTAGCATCTAGGCCTTGACAAATGGCTGAACAATAATGATAGATTAGTCGTGGCAGGTTATAGGTTCACACCCTCAAAGAGAAGTTGCAGTCGCTGGTTAACATTAAAGGTGTGTGTATGGGTAGGTGGAGGGAGGGTGGGGAGGAGGGAGGAGGGTGGTGTGTGTGTGTGTGGGGGGGGGGGGGGGGGGCTTGGAGAGGGAGGGAACCTAACACACACTAACCCTGACTTCTCACCAGAACGACAACACGTTAAGAAGGGCAGCGCAAATGGGCCATTTCATTTCAGACTGGTCACCCACTCACTGGAATTCGAACTCACACAGTGTTGACAGCGAACGCAGTACTTTCACTGGGTTTACCAGAGTTGGTTTGTGCCAGATGGTGAGATCACTGTACCAGTAGTCTGAGGAGTTCAGTGTTTTAGATCAAGTAACAAATGGGGCATGGCATCCTTTGAAGCCAAAACAACAACAACAACAACAACAACGTCATGTGCACAGGATGCGTGAAGGTGTCGTGTGCACATGTTGTTTTGTGTTTTAAGATTGAACGTCAGCGGTATATTGGGGTATTGAGAGAAAAAAAGATCATGTGATTGTTCGGCGTCGTTTTATTGGTAGTGGCCCGGGTGGGTACTGCTTGGGAGCGCTGCGCGCGTTATTGAACTTAGCTAGAAAATTATATAATCACTTGCTCCACGCCAGCCGGGGGAGTCGCATGGTCTGTTTGATTACGGCGATTGAAGACCGATGCAAGGCTGATGCATCGTTGAGGTATTTTTGTCATTAATGTTTAACTGAACAGAAGTGAAATCTTTGGGGGGAAATTGAAGAAAACATTTGTATTCAAAAGAAAAGAAAAGAACAAGAACCAGTGTGGTTTGCACCTGTAACATTTCTTTATAAAAGAATGGGGAAAAGAAAGGAAAAGTAATATTTAAAGTAAAAACTTACCAGAAAAGGTTACTGTTTACATCTTCATGTTTAAGTGAGTCTCCTTAGTTATTGTAGAACTGCACGTGGTTCCGAGTGTGTTGACAGGTTGCCTGTCTCACGCCGGGGCCACGGGTGTGAGGATTGAAGGCGACGGAGGTGCCGGACCTGACCCCAGCCTGGGACGGGTGGCGGACCTCGCCTGCAGTACCCTTCCTCACGGACGAGGATTCATGTGGATGAAGAATGTCTTTGGCGCATTCTCCTATGTGGATGAAGAATGACTCTGGCGTATTTCCCCATGTGGATGAAGAATGACTCTGGCGCATTCCCCCATAGTGTAATAACTACTTTACGACCTCCACTGTTGTGAATTGGATTTGATCGTTTTCCTGTGTTGAGGCTATAAGCTAATGGTATATGATATAGATACGGTGATGATGGATAGTGACATAGACCCCATGTTTTATGAACGTGTCAGTTGAAGGGGAAACAGTACCGGACGTTACCTCCCTGGTGGAGAGGAGGCGTGTTTGTATTTATTTGGTTTCACCTCCTTAGTGAAGGGGGGGGGGGGGGGGGGAGTTTGTATTTATTTGGTGTCACTTCCTTAGTGGAGCGGAGGTGTGTTTGCATTTATTTGGTGTCACTTCCTTAGTGGAGAGGAGGTGTGTTTGTATTTATTTTGGTGTCACTTCCTTAGTGGAGAGGTGTGTTTGTGTTTATTCTGTGTCACTTCCTCATTGGAGATGAGGTGTGGTTAAGTTAATTTGAGATTGTATGTACTAATTATATTTGTTCCCCCGTAGGAGGAGGGGAAGGGCAAACCCAACTTTTCGGTGTTGTGTATTTCATTTGACGCGCCTTGGGTGAAAGGAGTGATTGCGCGCGTTTTGCGGAGTTTGCTTTGGCGGTGGTGCGTGTGTGTGTGGCACGACTCCGGGAAGCATGACAAACAACAACAACAACAACAACAAATCAACCAACATGGAGGAAAATGCTGAAAATGATATGAACACGTGTCACATCATTCCGCAGAGGGCTCATTACCAACCGACATTCGGTGATGGTGGTATGAAGTTTCAACAAAATGTCATCCACTCCATCAGACTCACATTCCTTGTTTGTCTGGTTTCTTTTTCCTTCATTTTCCGACAGACGTCCCCCAAACTGTCAGTCATTAGCCAACACAAACACTCGGGTCGATGAAACCAGTTTGGCCCGGACCGCGAGAGTACGCTACCCTTGAGAGATTCCTACCCCCATCCCCACCCCCATCCCCCCCAATCCCCACACCCCACCCAGCCCTCACCTGAGAGCGAAATTCCCATCCCCGTCCCCAACCCCATCCCCAATCCTCACACCCCACCCAGCCCTCATCTGAGAGCGAAAGTATCTAAGATGGCGTCGCAAACACAAACTCGCCTGTTGGTCCCTATTGTTGGATAGAACGGTAAGAAGAACACGAAGTTGTCGTAATGATCTAAGCAACCCCCCCCCCCCCAACACACACCACACACACACACACACACACACCCTTCCCTTCTCCCCTGCCCTGCTCCCCCCTCCACTCAAATCAAGTCGTACCGTTTGAAACTTCTTGTTGGAATGATCCCCCCAAGTTTTCTAGAAAGAGGTGTGATGCGCTTTTGTTCTGGTGTGGATCTGAAACACCGGACCCTTATTCAGTAAACAGTTGTTGTTTGTTTTTTTTCCCCATTGGGAGTCGTGGTAACTGCCACGGTTTCAGCGCAAACACCCCACCTACATTCGTCGAAGACAAAGAGTCTGGCAAAGTCGGGATTCAGGCGCTCCTCTTTGTGGTCTATAGGGATACAAAAACCTACATTTCCAAAAAAGAGTCTGGCAAAGTCGGGATTAGGCCTCCTCTTTGTGGTCTCAAAACCGTGTTCAAAAACATGACAACATACCTCCTTTTTCCAAAATAACGTCAACAGACATAATGGACAGAAGAAACGATGGCTTGATCGTCTCAAACACTGTCAGCTGCAAACCCAAAAAGGTGGAACTCTGCTGCTTCACATTGGAGCCTTTTGCCCCCCCCCCCCCCCCCCCCCCCCCCCCCCACCCCCCCTCCCCCTTCCCCCCTACCCCCCCCCCCCCCCAAAAAAAAAAAAATGCGAGTCGATCTTACTGAGCGACCTAAGCGAGGCCCTATGTCTCTTGTCTACAGGAACTGGTGGTTGGATGGGCAAGCTCATGCGTTTCAAACCAAGTACCTTTGCGTGCCTTCGCAAGACGCTTGGTCGGCGCGTGTTGGCATTCACGATGCCACTCACTCACTCTGTCTGTCTGTCTGTCTGTCTGTGTCCACGCTGGCAGAAAATGAAGACTGGAACGTACACCGACCGCATGCCTCTCCTTCTGCTATTGATTTCTGCCCAGACCACACAAACTGTCGGGGCTGTCCTTGCTTGTTTACTCTGTGTGTGTGTGTGTGTGTGTGTGTGTGTGTGTGTGTGTGTCTGTCTGTCTCTCTCTCTCTCTCTCTCTCTCTCTCTCTCTCTCTCTCTCTCTCTCTCTCTCTTTTCAAGAGATATCGCAGTATCATTAACAAAAAAAATTATCTTCTACGAAGCTGTTGTACAGATGAATATCAACAAACCGCCCCCCACACCCCCCACCCCCCACCCTCTCTCTCTCTCTCTCTCTCTCTCTCTCTCTCTCTCTCTCTCTCTCTCTCTCTCTCTCTCTCTCCATGGTTTCAAAGGTACACAAGGGATTAGACCAACACGGCGTTGCTTCACTCACCTTGTCTGTCGGCAACCAGTTTGTTGTCCTCACTGAACTAGGCAGAGTCCAGCAGTCACACACTACCGTCACGCCATTGACAAGGGGCACGCACTGTCCACCATGTTTTTTCCCAATGCGCGTGAACACGAGGATGACGTCGTACGTCAAGTCACGGAAACTAACGAACATCAAGTACCGGAAAATCAAAAATACGGATCGAAGCTCCGAGAGTGTGCAGGGGCAGAGAACTGAGGGATTTGAGAATGGGGGGGGGGGGGGGGGGGGGGACTGGAATAATAAACGCAGGACGATCTCTCTCTCTCTCTCTCTCTCTCTCTCTCTCTCTCTCTCTCAAGCAACCAAACAATATCGGAAAACTGTATGACTAATAACTTCCCTAACGCTCCGCACGAAGAAGACATACATTTTTACCACCACCTTATGATCTAATCCCTAACATATAAGCCCTATCGGAAAATAAACGGATGAAACAACGGGTCCACGCCCCAGACAAAAAAAAAAAAAAAAAAAAAAAAATTATGCCGCCTTTCCTGTACGAGTCTGAACAGCCAAACCGCTCTGTCTCTGCATCGTCATGAGTTATGATATTCGACGTTTTGACTCCCTAGGAAACTAACTTTGTGTTCTCTTATTAATATATCAAAGTTGGCCCGTCAGCACGAATTCAACTCTTATTAATCTAACTCACAACAATTTTTTTTTCTTCTCGTTGCAGTAGTTATCTATCATTCGACGCGGAAGAAGACTCCCCCCCAAAAATTACTTAACACCAGAAAGCAAGACTTTAACCTCCCTTCCCCCCCCCCCCCCCCCCCCCCCCCCCCCCCCACACACACACACACACACACACACAAAAGAAAAGAAAGAAAACAGAAAGAAAAAGGAAAACGAAAAAAAGAAAGAAAAGAAAAGAAAAAGCTGAAGCAGAGACACTCTTTCCCCCTACTCACACACAAGTCTCCTTCCTTTTCAACGACAAGATGGCCCGCCAGTTCAGCCTACGACCATTTTTTCACAGTTTGGTTTGCCTTGAAACTCACTGAAAGCCCAAAGTGGCGGCGAATAACTAACTAACTTGCTAGCAAGAGTCGGGCAGGGTGGGTTTGGAGAGTACGGGACGGGGGGGGGGGGGGGGGGGGGGGGGGGGGGTCGGGAGGGGGGGGGGGGTAGGAGGAGGTAGTAGGGAGGAAGGGCTTGCACGATGCCAGAATGGGTGAAGCGGGGTACAAGGGAGGGAGGGCAGAGAGAGAAAGAGAGAGGGAGAGAGAGAGGGAGAGAGAGAGAGAGAGGGAGGGAGGGAGAGGAGGGGAGGGGAGAGGAGGGGAGGGGCAGGGTGAGGAGAGGAGAAGAGGGGGAGGGGGGTAGGAGGAGAGGGGAGGGACTATTAGGGATGCGGGGGGGGGCAGCCAGCCAAAGATACCAGACTGATGGGCATCGCGCAGCGTCCGGAGGCAGGAGGAGGAGGAGGAGGAGGAGGAGGAGCTGGAAGAGAAGGAGGAGGAGGAATAGGAGGAGGAAGAGCTGGAGGAGGAGGAACAGGAGGAGGAGGAGCAGGAGCAGGCAGGAAGAGGAGGAGGAGGAAGACGAGGTCGACGGCAACGTCCAGCATAGACAATGAGAGGGTATCGATCTGGGGTTCCACCACCACCGCCGCCGCCGCTGCCGCTGCTGCTGCTGCTGATGTAGCTGGCTGCTGGCCCACGCAGGATTCGGACGGCAAGTGGAGGGCGAAGCAGGACAGGGGGGTGGGGAGGGGGGATGGGCGGGGGCCTACACTCTTGTTGCTCCCCCTTTTCCTCCCGCACTCCTCCACACACCCAACCCCGCCCTACTGCTACACAGTCCCCCACCCCCCAACCCCCACCCACCTACCCCTCGACCTCCCCCTCCCAAATTCTACTCGTCACGCGGGTCGGGGGATCTCTCTACTAGGCTGCTTCGGAATGCAGCAGCATACAACACACATGCCATGGGAAAGGTGGTAGGGGTGGGGGTAGAGGGCGAGGAGAGGAGAGCAGAGCGGTGATGGGGTGGGGGAGGGTGGGGTGAGGAGGAGGGTGAGCCAGAAGTGGGGAGGTGAGGGGGGGGGGGGTTCGTGTGTGTTTGGGAGAGGATGATGGGTCAATAAAATGTCGGGGGGGGGGGGGGGGGGGGGGGATATAGGGGAAGAGGGGATAGAGGTGGGGTGTAGGGGGTGGAGATACGTAATATGGACGATTTACTACCTGCAAAAGCTTCAGAATTTCTTAGTTCGCGATGAAAACAGTAAAATATCGCTGAGAGAAACTGCGTCCTCTTTGATGAAAATCATTATGTTGATTTGATTTGTTTTCACACGTCAAAACCCTGGGACACTCTTGTTCAAGGTGTTTCCATATCCATTAATACATCATGAAAAAAAAAACATGTAATAATGTAACACCCTTATGACTCTAATAAGCCATGAGGGGTGAAAAAAAAAAAAATTAATGATGGTGTTTATTTTCCGGCTTCTAATTTTTTTTTTTTTGCGCCTTTTCCCATGCAATCTTTGAAAAGCTCATACTACAGCGTACGCAGCATTACCAATGACATGAACCCATGAACGCATGAACCCACACCTGTTTTCACTGCACTGGAATTACCTCTCTCTTCGCCAGACACAATTATTGTGTTGACGCAACTTACATTTGACCGCCATGTTAGGATTAAAATTAAAAAAAGAAAAAGCAAGAAAACGAGTGATCATAGGCCAACGACATTAATGATAATGACTATCTTCTTTCCTTTCTTTGTAATAATTTCATTTGATTTTTTTATACTTTTTTCCCCTACAATACTTTGCTTTTTTTTTTTCTTTTTCTTTTTCGTATCAATGTTGATGATGCTGCCGATGTTTTTATTGTAATTTTTTTTCGTCACTGAGCATACAATAAGCACTTGTGGCTATTTCAGTTCAGTAGTGGCTATTTCATAGTATATTAGGTACGCATCACTGATCAATTTTTAAAAAGTGTTCAAACAAACAAACGGTAATGACTGCTTTCCTGTGAACAAACTTTTCTGAGGAAAAAAAAGAACGATTTTGTGTGTGTGTGTGTGTGTTTAACGGTAAAAAGCTTCCCATGCCATCGCTGGTATTTGCTGGATACTGGAACACCGTCCAAGGCGCGGTAATAGATGGACATCTCTGTGATCTATCTTCGTGTCTGCAGGAGGGAGGTGGAGGGAAAGAACACTTGGTTTACGGCCAGCCTGGGATCGATGGGAGATTGTTCCAGTCACTCTGTGTATGGTCGCTCCGATCCTGTCTGGACATGGCAGACATACAGACGCTCTGATCCGAACAATGTTGCAGAGGCTGGACTGGATGGATTTGATGAATTGGTCACACGGTCCGCTGACTTGGCACGTGGGCGGTTGATCGACTGTAAGTTTGTTTTTTTTGTTGTTGTTTTTTTTTTTTTTCACACATCTTCCGTACCACCTCAGAGGCACTCCACGCCGCTCATTCTGACGCCACCACCACCCTTCCCCCATCCACAGTCCGGCGCAGCCCCTGCACCGGCAATCAACGGGAGCAGTCAAATTGAACTCGTCAAGAGGCAACCCACCAGAGGAGACACTGCACTGCTGCCGAGTCACTACGGTGGTGTTCAGTGGCGCCTGTTCCGATCCAACGTACGCAGGACACCACCTACTAAGCCCCTTACTGACGACAATAATTGCTTAGTCGCGGAGCCGGCATGAGTGAGCTCTCCCTCCGGGGGGCACCACCACATCCGTCCAACGACAGCCCCCATGGACTCGACGATACCGGTGACCCCGACGGAATCAAACCAAGGCCACAGACGTGGAGAGAGAATACATCTAAACGGAGGTCACCGCGAGAGCAGGGCATGAAGGGTCATAGAATTTGAGACTCTCTCATGCCGATCGATGAGAATGAAGATAATTATGACGATGCTACGGATTTCCATCCCCCCCCCCCCCCCCCCCCCCCCCCCCCCCCCCCCTTCTCTTTTGATAGTTTTGGTTAGCCATAGGACATGCATGTAGGTGTGGTTGTGTATCTGTCTGTGTCTGTGCGTGTGCTGGTTAGCGTGTGTGTGTGCGCTGGTGTGGATGGGTGGGTGCATACAGCAATATATGTACATAATGCTTCTTTTTTTTAATTAAGTTTTGTGTAGAGCATATGGCCCACAGTGTGTGTGTGTGTGTGTGTGTGTGTGTGTGTGTGTGTGTGTGTGTGTGTGCGTGTGTGCAGATTTCTTTTTTTTCTTTTCCGTGCGCTTAGAGTTGATTTCATCAAGATTTTGCACCTTGTAAATACCATGATTATTAATTACTATTATTATTGTACTCTACGCCTTCTTTCATAATATATCCCGGTGTCACCAGACCCGAGAGAAACAGATTCCTGCAGTGTTGGTCAGAAAATTTGAGCAACACTCTCAGAGATGCATCCATTAAATAATGAAACTCGATTGTGTGGTCCCAGTCTTCCCAACTGAGTCCGCAGCAACACAAGTCTGGGTAAGAGCCGGTCAGGGCAGAAAAATCCCACATGGCTCTGACTGGAATCGAACGCACGACCTCCTAGCCGGGAGTCCGTGACGCTAACCACTTCGCCACGGTGGCTGGTGACTGACCGTAGGCCTAGGTCTTGGTCTTGCGTCTCAGTCCGTAAGAGCAGCGGTGGTTTAGTCTCAAACCCTCTTGAACTGAAACGAAAATCTCATGAAGAATAGACACAGCGTTGCTGACAAGGCAAAACACGCATCACCACACAAACATGGAGCAAAGCAATGTTGTTGTTGTTGTTGTTGTTGTTTCAAATACACAGTACAAAACTGAAGAATGAATTTTCGACATAAATGTTTTCTTTAGATTCTCCAACCATAGATATCAAACGTATGCACATTTATGCTCCCCGGTCGGGAAAAGAATCACAATGTACGAAAGAGCGAGCAACTCTTGCTGATTGCGATCTGGAGAGATTTTGTTTTGCACACGTTTGTCGTCTGTTGTTTGTAAGCTTTGACGAAGAAGCCATATTTGTCAAACATTCCTTCGTCTGTTTCGTAATTGCTTCGCTCCATGTCTGTGTGTTCATATGTATTTTGCCTCTGGATGCCAGCGTACGACCCGGGCTGTCCAAGCAGTGGTTGTTGCCGGTTAGTCCGTGGCCAAAGAGTTTCTTGCAGGTTTTCCTGTGTTTGTCTGTATCTGACATCGGTGTAGGTCCTAGAAACTCGCCTTGAGCACGTAAGGCCCGAGATTCGAATCCATCACAGGGCAAGTTTCAGAACGATGACTGAGGGCGGAAAATGAAGCAAAATTTGAAAAGAGAGGAGGTTAGTTACCGCCAAAGACACAGACAAACAAGAGTACAGGACTAGACATAATGCCGTTTTCAAGTTGGAGACGAATAGGAGAAGCGCAGCTAAGTGGCTACATGTTCTTCTTGTCACTGTCCTAAATATTGTGTGTTTTCGCCTGAAGAAGACCCAAGAGGTCGAAGTGCATTGTGTCTAGTCCTGTACTCTTGTTTGGCGGTAACTGACCCCTCTCTCTCATCAACGGCAAGAAAATATCTTCTTCTTTCCCCCCCCCCCCCCACCACTCCTCTTCCTCACAAACACTTCAGACCTCCATACACAAGTCTGAGTGCTGGCCCGAGACCCCCCTCCCCCACATCCTCACTCTCCCCCTTCTGCCCTCCCCCCCCCCCCCCCCCCTTTTTTTTTTTTTTTCAAAAGAATTTTTCTCAGGGTAAAAAAAGTAGGGCCATCGACATAAATACATAAACATCAGGAAACATGACATTTAAGACACCCGTTAACATTATGACGGCCGAATAAAACATTGCGTACGTAGCAATCGGTCAAATGAACGCAGTGACCCAGATTGACTGGGGATCGGGGTGAGACGTGGAAGGTTGGAGAGTTGGAACGAGGTGAGTAGGACGAGGACAGATGGGTGATGGTGTACAGATGGGGTGTGGGGGGATATGAGTTTCCCAAGCGGAGAAACTTTTTAGGGTCTCCGGGTACTCGCACCCTCCCAGGCAAAATGCCAGGTTGCTGAGTGTGTGTTTCGTTGGGTGAGAGAGCGGCACCTGTGATCGTGTAGCGATTTCTTCACAGCTCTCCGAACCGACTTCGTTCGAGCTTCTTGAAATGAGAGTTATTTTTCCTTGTCTTGGTAACTAGGGTTGAAGAGTTCTTTCCCTTGTTGTTTTGCGTGACGGTTTCTTTTTCATGTTCGATCGTTTTTTCTGAGACACATAAAAACACAGAACCCAACTCAGGTCAGTGTCTGTTTATAGAGTTGTGTGCAACAAATCTTAACAACTCCCAAAACCGTTCATCATCTTTTTGCCATGTCCACAGCCTCCACTTACTGTTTCAAATTTCTTGTTACGGCGATGAATCACTAAAGTGTTCTCTTTGACCACCTGATGTGATCTTTGAATTTCTGAAAGAGAGCAACATTTTTTTTTTTTAATCTGATCTAGGACTTTACGGAAAGAAGATTTTTCAGTGTGTTTTTTAGAAGGTGTTTTTTTAAGGGCTGCGTGGATGGTTTTCATTTTAATGACTTGTGAGTTGATTTCAACGCGGTGACGGCCCTGATATAGCCCTTTGCGGTCGGCTGGGCTGTAAGCGACAATCACCTTATCTTACCTTTCCTAACCTTACCTGTTCTTTGAGGACCGAGGTAAATGAGCTCAGCTGCTGTGAATCTGTCGCTGGCTCAGACCCAGAAAGAGGACTGGTCTCTGACTCTCGTTAACAAGTTGATGGTCTGTACTCCCGGCTGAAGATGTGGTAAATTCAGAATGAAGATATGTGTCCTTCAACTTCTACGAAATTCAAAGAGCACAAAATTGTGATTATTCAAAGTTTTTTTTTAAACGAAAATACAAGAATCATGACGTCACAGTCAATCAAAATGCGAGGAATATTCTAGAAATGTCGTATATTTACTCAAAATGCATGAAAAGTTCAAAAATTTTTTTTTTTTTTTTACCTTCTAAAAGCTACTGGCACTCTCAAGAAGACTCTGCGACTCTCGGGGAACATCCGGAATAAAATAGCCTGCTTCGCCTGCGAACATGTCACGTGGCAAAAT
>JADBJO010002085.1:270000-272500 GCA_016801955.1 Conus betulinus
ATAGCAATAATGATGATGATGATGATGATGATGATGATGATGATGATGAAAACTGATGATAATAGTAATGATAATAATAAGTAATGATGATGATGATGATGATGATGATGATGATGATGATGATGATGATGATGATGATGATGATGATGATGATGATGATGATGATGATGACAACAATAATAAGATAATAATAGTAATAAGATGATGATGATGATGATGATTACTATCATTATTATTTTCATTATGATTATTATTATCATTATTACTATTATTATTATTATTATATAGGACAATACTCCATAATACAGGCTCAAAATGCATCAAGCGCACATTCATGCACACAAAACAGAGGGCAGTCTGACATACGTAAACAGACAAGCAATACCAACCAACAGTCCAGCGCATTCTGCTGTAAGGCAGGTGAGTTGTTTCGCAACTTTCGCAGAAAATGTTAAGTCCTCAGTGGTGAACATGGATCTGAGCTCTAATGTGTCTAACTAAGAAAGGGTGGCAGCAGAGAGCTCAGAACGACAGGAGCTCGACAGCGGAATGATCTTGGGTCTAAAGGATTCAAGATGAGTGAGGACGACACAGCAGTCATTCTGAACTGGGTCTGAGAGGGCGGGATGGCTGATAGATCTGAAGAAGGAGGGAGCAATGGGGCGGTAAAGATCCACCAAACACAACAGATAGCCAGCACAGCATTTTTGTTGTTTGTTGTTGTCGTTGTTGTTGTTGTTGTTTTGGTTTGTTAATGTGTGTGTGTGTGTGTGTGTGTGTGTGTGTGTGTGTGTGTGTGTGTGTGTGTGTGTGTGTGTTTTGTTTGTTTTTGCTTTTTGTTGTTTTTTGTTGTTGTTGTTTGTTGTTGTTGTTGTTGTTTTTTGGGGGGAGGTCTTTTTGTACTCCCAGTTCTTATAGAACAGGGAGTACTTTAGGATGCGACCGAAGAAATGCTATCTGTCTTTGTGTCTGTCCGTGGTCAAAATGTGTTCCACTCGCTCCAGACAAAACTTATGGTTTTTTTTTTTTCTTTTCTTTTTTTTTTTTTTTTTCCCCCCCTGTCCCATCTTCTGTGCTACCTCAGTGGCATTGCACCACCCATGCCGCTCATTCCGACACCCCTGTCCACAGCCACAGTCCAGCCCGGTCCGCCGCAGCCCCGGCACCAGTAATCCACAGGGAGCTGTCAATGTCAAGCCGTCAAGAGGCGACCCACCGAGGAGTCACTGCACTGTCGCCGATTAATTTTAAGCGTACTTCGGTGGTGTTGAGTGGTTTGCCTGTTCTGATCCAAAAGACGCAGGACACCACCTACTAAGCGCCCTGCTGACGACAATAATTGCTTAGTCGCGGAGCCGGCGTGAGTGAATGAGCTCTCCCTCCGGAGGGCAGCACAGCAATCTTGAATTGAGGTCCACATGCAATAGGCATCCAGTGAAGTTTTAATCATTAGTAGAGTAATATGAACTATTTCCTTCTTTTTCTCAAAACCAAGCATGCAGCATTGTTGTGATGCTTCATTGCAGACGAACGCTTTCCTCAGAAGACAGACCATCAAGGGATGGATGACTGTAGTGGAGGCGGACTCTGAATCAGGGAAGTGACCAGATGAATTAAATAATGACAGAGCACAGCACCTGCCTTTACCCTGCCTGTTGCAGATGACTGAGAACAGCAGAGGGCATTGCAGATCCCTTTCTTTCTTGAATAAGGCGATGATTTACAATTCATGATTCTCTCTCTCTCTCTCTCTCTCTCTCTCTCTCTCTCTCTCTCTCTCTCTCTCTCTCTGTTGTTGTGACTGAAGGGTTCTTTCTATTTTCTGCAGGTTTTCCATCCCTGTTTTCGGTTAATCTTTTCTCCTTTCTTTACCCCCCCCCCCCCCCCCCCCCCCCCCCCCCCCCCCCCCCCCCCCCCCTAATTTTGTTTCATGCTGTATGTATTTGTATTTGTGTCCAGTTTATTTGGAGTTTGCATTTGTTTTTGTTTGTTTTTTCTTTGTGCCCAGAGGGCTGGATGTAAAAAAAAAAAAATAAAAGCATTGTTTATGTTTTTTCTCGTTACCCTCTTTAAATCAAATTTTGTTTGCTCTCTCTCTCTCTCTCTCTCTCTCCTCTCTCTCTCTCTCTCTCTCCTCTCTCTCTCTCTCTCTCTCTCATCCTTTTATGTATGTCTAGAGTTCTGTGTTAGTATCCTTAGTCCCTGAGGGGTTAAAGGCTAGATGGAAAAAAACCATCCTCATTATGTACTTGTTTACCGTAGGGAATAAAGATCTCTCTCTCTCTCTCCTCTCCCCTCGAGGGGTTAAAGGCTAGATGGTCATAAAACCATCCTCATCTTACTCCTTCTCCTAGGGAATAAAGGCTCTCCTCCTCTCTCCTCTCTCCTCTCGTACTCTCTCTACCCTCCTCTCTCTAACGATATCTCTCTCTCTCTCTCCTGTGTGTGTGTGTGTGTGTGTGTGTGTGTGTGTGTGTGTGTGTGTGTGTGTGTGCGTGCG
>JADBJO010002085.1:277500-344234 GCA_016801955.1 Conus betulinus
TGGTATCCCAGATGCTGGTATTTATCCAGCATGTAGATGAAACACAGCAAGTCTATGCATTGAGGAGAGAGTTGTGTGCATTGGTGTCTAAGCGTGTTCTTCCTCCCCATCCCTTTTCATTCCTTTGCCTTCCCATCTGCACACTGACGCACACATACACAAACACACACACTCCCTCTCTCTCTCTCTCTCTCTCTCTCTCTCTCTCTCTCTCTCTCTCTCTGTTCTCAGCTTCTGTCCTCCCCTCCACACACACGCACACACACAAACTTTTCTTCTTCCTCTGTGACTGCCTTGAGAAACTGTAATACCTTATGGGCTCTCTGGCAGCTCAGCAGATGTGAATGGATAGAAACAACAGCAGGTTGTGGGTGTAAGGTGGAATGGTGTGGGGCATATAATGATATATGGGGGAAAGGGGGAGGTAATGTTCTCTGTATGTGTTTGTTTGTTGTGTGATTTCGGAATAACATGTGGTAGGCATGCTTTTTTTTTTTAATTGTAAGTTTATGTATATTTTTTCTCTTGTGCTAATCTTCAACAAGCTCGTAAGAAGTCTTCAGGTCAGGATATGTTCATATTTGTGAGTGTGTGTGTGTGAGTGCGTGTGTGTGTTTGTGTTTGTGTGTATGTGTGTGTGCGTGTGTGTTGCATTGTGTTGTGTTGTGGTGGTTCTAGTGGTGGAAGTGGCGGGGGGGGGGGGGGGGGGGGGGGAGATGTTGAGTAAGTAACTAGTTTATGTGTGCATTGATGTGTGTGTGTGTGTGGGGGGGGGGTGGGGGGGGTAATGTGTATGCATGCATTTTACTCTGTCTCTCCCCCCTTCCTCCCACATCCCACTGCACCCTTCATCCCACTTCTCATCCATTCCCTCTTCCTACCATCTGACCTCACTCTCCCACCCCCACTTTCCTGCCCCACCATTCCCTCTCTTTTCTTCCTTTCTACTAGTACTATCAACGACTCTTGCATTCTTTTGACTGTTTTGAAATGGAAATTGCTGTTCATCATACACACATACACACACACACACACACACACACACACACACACACACACACACACACATAGACTGACTTAAAATGTATTGAGCAAAGAATGATTTCACATGAGCATTGCTATACCACTGAATTTGTACTTTTATTGATTCAGATACGCTGGTCCAAGATTGTCCATGTGGGAAAAAAAAAAACTGATGATTTTTTTTCTTTTTTTTTTTTTTTTTTTTTTTTTTTTTTTTAATCCATTTGTCACAAAAATCATGGATTAAGAGGGGATTGGTTTGGGGGGGTAAACAATCACATCTCAAATAAGAGCAGCCCTTTATCACAATGACAAACATGAACATAATGTGAGAGTAGTTCCCAGTAAAAGTGGCAGCTGTCCATCCCATATGAATATTGAATGTTAAGAATAATTTTTGAGTTGTGTCTGAATTGCCGGAAAGGGGACAACTAACTATCACTGCAAAGGTTTCACTGTACTGCTGTTAATCAGATAAAAACTGCTTGTAATAAACATCTGAGCAGATTTTAGTGTATACAGTGGGAAAGACTCTTTCATCCTTTGTTTTTAGGTGTGTTTTTTTTCACGTGGGGATAATCCCCAAGAATGTCAGTGTTTGAAACTGGCTTATCATCATGAAAAAGTGACTTTTTAAGGGTGTACTTCAAATTGAAATTTAAGAGAAAAAAAAAAAAAAGAAGGAAAAGTTGGTTACGGCAAATTGAACCCACTCTTTCTAGTCTGTACTCATCATGACCGTACAGCAGAATGTCAGTGAAAAGTTGTTGGCATGTGCTTCAACAGCCAGAGTCATTTTACATGCAGTCAAAAAATACCAAATGGGGCTGTTTGTTTCAGGCTATCCTGGAGCAACGTTAGGGACTTTTTGAGTGCCATGTCAACTGTTTATTTGGGAAGGAAATTGAGTCTGTGTGGGCATTATTTCTTCAACAGGGTTAGACTCTTAGTTTGAAAACTATGTACAAGCCGCACACCAAAAATTAATGCACCTTGCTTTAATTAAGGAGTCGAATATCTATAGCTGGACGCAAGTGAATTATGTTGTTTTGAGAATTGTTGTAGTGTCAGAATTTTTTTTTTTCCTTTTTTATTTCACCCTGTGCCCGTCAGGGTACACGCCAGGTGATTCCAAGCAGAGAGATGTAAAGGAAAGGAATATTTGAGGAAAACCACAGGGCACAAAGATAGGGTCACAGCCGAGTGCCAAGGCCTGAAATGTGACGTCAAGTGAGGGGTAGCTCATACATGTATACGTTGTGAATGATTTCCTTAGCAGAAATCCCTGGAAACAAGTGAAATGATTGGTGGAGGATTGTTCTTTTGATCTGTCATCAGTTAGATATGATTGTTCATTTGTTCTATCATTAGTTTAATATATTCATTTGTTCTGTCATTAGTTTAATATGATTTTTTGGCTAGAAATTCTGCTACACCTCAGAAAATTCACTTGAATTATATTGTGGTTTTGTGCAATCCTTATTGTGGTGTATGGCCACTCTTGACCTGTATTATGAATGATTAATCTGATTGTGGATTGTGTAACTCCAGATTTTCCCTGAGAGGCAGTGTTTGTTGACCACTCCAAAGCATGGAAATGGAATGGCAGAGTTCTCAGTTTCTTGATGAATACTAATCAACACACAGTCTGTTTTCAACACAGATGAAATGGATGAACACCATTATTTTGAGCACATTGAACTATTTGAAGTGTATCTGCTGCATCAGTTTATGTCTAAATGAGGTCCAATGCTTGTAGAGTCTTGTTTCTGTTTGACTGACTGTCGAAAATCAGTTCATGAATGAATATATACCACTCCCCAGGCCTTCTACAATACCCACCTGTCCTGTTTGTGTCAGTTCCCTTCTTGTTTCGTGAATTGTACAGAGAACATGAATGTGGCAGAGGCAAGATATGGTTTTGTCCTCCTATGACAAAACATTGACAACCAGCACTATCGACACTTCCCCTCTCCCATCACCAGCCACCTCTCATTCTCCCCCCCCCCCCTCTCTCTCTCTCTCTCTCTCTCTCTCTCTGCATACCTCAGTGTTATCAGTTTACAACATCAAGCTTACGCCCCCCCCCCCCCCCCCAAGCCCCCCTTCTCCTCCCACTCCCTCCCCTCCATCTGTCTGTCTGACTTTTTCCCTTGTTGACACTACGATAGGAAGTGACTGACTCCGATGAGAATGTCATGAAAAATTTAAGACATAAACAACTGCAGCATGGGTTGTTTCCTGCCACCCCTGTTCTTCTTCTTCCTCTTACCTGATAGTGTTAACTGCTTGTGGGTGGGACAAGGATTTCGTCTGTCACCCATCCCACTACAAAGGACACAGGCAGTTGAGATGCTCCCACACGTACATCTTGCGCACCAGCATGTGTGGTGCAGGTGGCAGACGCTGTAATTTCGTTCATGAGCATACAGGCTGAAGACCACGGAAGAGTGACCATCTTCTTTCAGACAGCCTACACACACCCCCCCCCCCCCCCTCTCTTTAAATGACTAAAAACCCTCCCCCCACCCCCACTTTCCATAAATAAAATTATATTGGCTGTCATTTTCCTCAGAGATCCTGTCAATCAAACAGGTGTCAGAGACATGATGGGCAGTTTAACTCTCTACAAAGAGAGAACAAGCCCGAGAACTCCATTGATCTACCATAGTCAATTTTCTCTCTCTCTATCTGTGTGTGTGTGTGTGTGTGTGTGTGTGTGATGGTATGACTTTTATGGGGACTATGTATATTTATGATTAAGTGATTCATCCAACACACACGCCTCCCCAACTCCTCTGTTGTTTAAAAAAAAAAAAAAAAAAAAAAAAAAAAAAGAAAAATGTTGTTTAAAGCCCAGCTTACCCCAAAGGGCCATATCAGGGCTGTCACCACGTTTAAGTCAGCTGACTAGTCATTCATACACACAACCCTTTAAAAATAAAATACACCTGAAAACACACCGGAAATGTTGTTATCTATTGTAATATCTCGTATCAGGTGAAAAATGTTAATCTCTTTTAGAAATTTAAAGATCACACCAGGTGGAACACCTGTAAACAAGGTTTTTGTGGAGTCAGCTGTAAAATGTTTATATATCTTACATCATGCAAGTCCCAATACTCTAAAAGAATATGTTTCATTGTGAGTGGTGCATGAAATGGAATGCACCATGGAGTTCTTCACTCTTTAAAGGTACGAATAAGTAAAAAAAAAAAAAAATTTCTTCTTTGCGACCACCAGAGGTAGATGAGAGGAACTCTTTTAGGTTTAGATGGATCTGGAAAAGTTTATCCGTCTGTGTATTTTAGTCCTCATGTAAAATGTTGGACACAATTCTTACCTTATGAATATATGTGAACATGAACTCAAATGAAATATGAAAAAAGAAAATTCTTCGGCCGTGAAAATACAGAGACATATCAATGTGGGTGGTGGTTTTGTTGTCGTGGTTGATTTTTTATGTTCTTGATTGATTGATTGTTTGTTTGGTTTTGAGTGTAATGAAAAATCTTTTACTGAGGAAAGTGTGGTCTCTGTGTTAGTTGAGTGAACAATCGACTGTCATTTTTTATCTTTTCAAATTTTAAGAATGAATGCACAATTTTGTTTATGATCGGCAAACAATTTGCATACATGAAATGTTATGTAATATATCTGTGTTGTAGAGAGAGAATGTCTTCAGTTGAGTACTTTTTTTACATCCATTTTTTTTTCATAACAACACAATAATAGATATTTAAAGAGAAAAAAGAACTGACGAGCTGTACATTTTTCTCTCATATCAGTTACGACTTCATCCAAAAAGAACGAGAACAGTCATAATCGGTATTGAAAATAACATATGCACAGACGATATGTTCAAATGTTCATGCTTCCTGATAAAATGGATATTTATAAATGTATGTTTGAAAAGTCCATACCTAATATAGTACCCATTGAAAGATATTTTTGCTCAAGATATAACGTAGAATGACACAATTCCTGTAAACTGTAGAGAATAGCTGAAATTTAAAGTGGATACCAAATAAATCGCTGTTTATACTGATTAAACTCATGTTTTAAAAGTAATAGGTTACTAGTACAGTAGTAGGAATCAGTTATATATATTTGTAAGGCTGCCTCCCCCCCCCCCCCCCCCCCCATCCATTAGTTCTGACAATATTTGCATTGATTAGGTCACCACTATGCGCACACATGCATGCACATGTGCATGTTGGTAGGTTGTTTTGTTTGTTTGTTTTTCACAATAATGCTTTTGTTCTTTTTCATTTTGCTTTAAAAAAAATAGTTGCAAATTTAAAAAAAAAATCATATTGACTCTGCAAATGAATAAGTGTGTGTGTAATAAGAGTGTGTGTGTGTGTAAATTTGTGTAGATTTTGTGCAATTTTGACATGTGATGGAAGAGTATTCCTAAGTCTGATAAATTCATTTGAAAAGAATTTGAATCTAATATTTGTTCTGCATGCTATGTAAGTGTTTAAAAGCTCAGGGTCAAGAGGTCATGAATAGTTTGACATTTGGAATAAACTGTAATTGGCTGAACTGGCACTGTGAACAATTTTGAAAGCATTTATGAGGTCCCGTGTTGTGTCTGTGTTTTAGATGGTTTATTTAAGCTCTTTTCTTTGTTTCTCTTTCTTTTTTCAGTCTGTCTCACAATCTGACTGACTTGCATATTTTGATTGCTATTGGTGGGGGTCTCACCAAACTCTTATAAAGCTTTAAGAACAAGTCAGAGTGTAGCTCAGTAACACCCACCCCCCACCCCCACCCTGCCCCAGATCAATCTTAAGTATTGTTTGCTTAGTTGATTAATTGCACAGATGATGTGTTTGTCAAATTTGATATTGGGATCAAAGATTATTTCTGGTTTTTTTTTCTCTACAAGTTTTTAGAAAGTGTTTGTCAGTTCCTTGTTAGATTACACACTCTTTTTTAGGACTATTCAAACCCAAATGCATGATTTTACAGTTATTTGCATTAGAAGGCATATTACTCTTCTCAAAGCAACTAATTAGATTGTCAGATATCGTTTCGTTTAACATCTTAGGTTTGTTTGTTTTTTTGACCACCAAAAAGAATTAAGCATCCTTTGTATTTTCTTTGATAGACCTTTTGTAAAGATGACTTGAAGGAACTGGTCCAAAGATGGGATTCAATTCAGCACTTTGTGTTTGTTGATTGTTCATCTCATATGTACACTTTCTGGCTTCTGTCTGAGGAAGCTTCTAATCCACCTCAAAACATTGCCTGCTGTACCGTATGACTGGAGTTTAAGTAACAACATACTATGAAGGGCTCCCAGAGTCAAAGGAGGAAAACAGCCAAATGCTTCTTTCTCCAGTGAAATTGGTGAAGAGGGCAAGATCACTCTGTTTCCATCAATCCAAGGGAAAGAATAATACTTAAGTGGAGAAACAAAAGTGGAGAACTCAAAACAAATTAACCATCTAAAAAAAAAAGGCAGTCAAGAACATAAACTCTGGTTTTTACCAAATTGTTTTACCCCTTGAGTTTATCAGACCTGGGGGCTGGCTTTGAAATCCAGACTGGTTTAATTTTTTTTTTTTTTTTTTTTTTTGGGGGGGGGGGGTCAAAAAATTTTGTAAACTGCAGTTTGCACATGAGTACACATTAGAATATGCATCTATGATCTATTTGTGGATGCTTTTCAGCTGCCCTTCCCCCACCCCTATACCCAACCCCACCCCAGCTCCCCCCATCTGTCATACACTCTCTTACATATGCAAATAAGCACTGTGAAAGGTTTTGGCAACATTACTCTCAGCCCAGCAAAGAAAGTGTGTGTGTGTGAGAGAGAGAGAGAGAGAGAGAGAGAGAGAGAGAGAGAGAGAGAGAGAGAGAGAGAGAGAAAGAGAGAGAGAGTGCATTGAACAATGAGATGAATGAACTCGGCATAGCATATGATAAAAACTGATGTAATGGCATACGCATAATATCAGTGTTTCATCTGAAAATTCAAAAGGCTAGGAGGCATCAGTTGACATGTCCAGGCTCAGGAAAATAAATTGGACATTTTGGCGATCATTAAGGCAAAGTCTTAGGATGCAAATGGAGGAAATGTCAGGGATTCCTTCTTTTTCTTCTTTCTTTTCTTTTCTGTGTGTGTGTGTGTGTGTTTTGTTTCTGGCAAATCATCTGTAACTGAAAGAGGTCAAAACGCTCTGTGTGTGTGTGCGCGCGCGCACGGGCATTGGCATGGTGTGTGTGTGTGTGTGTGTGTGTGTGTGCGTGCATGAGCATTGGCATGCATGTGTGTGTGTGGGTGTTGTGTGTGTGTGTGTGTGTGTGTGTGTGAAAGATATCAAGGAATATCAGCCAGACATTTTAGAGATCTGTCCAGGATGCCTAGAGTAAAAAAAGTGTGTGTGTGTGTGTGCGTGTTACTAGCAAGTTAAAATATGGAAATGAATGAATGGAAATACTAGTTTTAAAGCGACATTTTCAGTGTCGGGCAAAGACGCCCATATAGGCGCAAATGTAGCACAGTTGTTCAACTTTGACGCATGAAAATGTTGTGTGCGTCATCATGACTCAGGGGTTTGTGTTGTTTTTGTTGTTGTTTGTTTGTTTTGCTTCGGTTTTTTTTTTTTTTTTTTTTTTTTTACTTTGTTTTGTGTCAAATTGAATGTGCTCGTATGATGTACATAAGATTGCGTTACAGTAAGTTATGATAGGCATAGGAGACAACGCAACAGTGAAAAAGTTGAGTTATTATCTCTCTCTCTCTCTCTCTCTCTCTCTCCGTGAGCATGTGCACACACGAAGTCGCACGCCAGAATTACGCTCAAAAAAAAAAAAGAAAAGAAAAAAAAAAATGGTAAACCCCAAACCAGCGCACTCCGCTCGGTACGGTCACGGAGCAGACGCCGATTAGCCGAAAACCTGGCTGCTTCGCCGACAGGCTGCACACCAAAAATTGATGCGCCACGGCCTTGCTGCAAGCAGTCGATTATTTAGAGACAGACACAATGAGATTGTTTGGGAATTGTTATTGTGTCAGAAAGTTGATATGCCTTCCATTCTTTCGTATGCCATCAAGGTACAGATTTAAAAAAAAAAAAAAAGAAAGAAAGAAAGCGATTATTTGGAAGGACCCAGCTGGCGCGAAGACAGGACCACAGGTGAGTGAGAAGGCCTGAAATGTGACGTCAGCTGAGGGGAAGGTCTGAAGAGTGGATGAAACTGATGGGGGTTGTTCTTTTAATCAGTTATTAGTTTTAATATCATGTGCAGTCTCAGTTTCCTGCAAGGTCTCAGAACGCTTACATGGGATTATGATTAAAATGATTTGGAGCCAAAGCAAAATCCTAATTGTGGCGTGTGGCCACATACAGTGTGACCAGCGGCCTCGTGACCTAGGGCATACTGACCGTAGACAATTGCATAACGGCCGTTCCAGTTTGAATCGCCGCCACAGGAACGAAAAACCACTTCGTCTGTTTTGTACTACCAACGTTATGCTCGTATCATCGAGTCGTATGTGTTTACACATATCAACTTGATCGAACACTATGATTTGTACATTGCCGTTCCAAGGCCGCGAGTTTGATCAAAACTTCGTTGTGAATTAAGTCTTTACGATTGCGTCTTTCTTTTTCTTTGTTTGTTTTTGTTTTCAAAAATTCAGAATTTTTAAACCTGGCGTACAATCATCAGTACACTTAACGTGTAAAACATTTGTTTCATTGCTCCGACAAACAATTGTCTTAAAGCTTTTTTTTTTTTTTTTTTTTTTTTTTTTTTTTTTTTTTTTTTTTTTTTTTTTCTTATTTGTAATTGTACAGCAACTTCCACACGCGTTAGGTGGTGGCTAACTTGAAAAGCTTACCTCACATCAGCCAAGGTGTGTTTTCTAACATTTCTGTGTGATTGGTGGGGGGGGGGGGGGGGGGGGGGGGGGGGGGGGGGGGGTGTTAACAGATATCGCACATCGACAGAATCATCTCGAATCCAGGTATTGAATGGTAGTATGACAATTTAACTGGGCTACAAAATAACTGTTTTGATCCTTCAACAGAATTTAGAATGATCAACAAGCTCTATCTCGTGATTCACAGTATTCTGCAATGTAGTCCGCGACGGAAGCTCCGAGACAGAAAAAGATTTAATAACTGCATGGACGTTAGCCGAGCAGTGACGTGCCCCTGTGGACAGATTCATACGTCACCGTCGGTTGCTGTCTTTGCGGTCCGTTGGCCAGTGGTAGGGGGTGGGGGGGGGGGGGGGGGGAAGACGCAGGCAAATTTGATGACTGGTTGACGAGCGTCGCTCCTTTCAGTGCTAGCGCGTGCCATGTGTCGATGTTAGCGTGCAGTGCTTCCCCTGCTGTTTGACGCCGTCATTATAATGATAATAATGAGGACAATTTCTACAGCGCCTATCCTAACAAGGTAGGCTACAGGGCGCTTAACAAGTTTTAACACAAATCTGAAAATATAAGCAGCACACACACACACACACACACACACACGCGCGCGCGCGCGCGCGCGTGCGCACGGTCATGTGCACAGTTTTCTCCTTGCCTTCTTTTAATGTACAAGGTGAATAGATAGATGAAAATGAATAAATAAATGAATAACAAATTACATGTAACTGGCTGGGCTCCGCCTGTAAGTTCCTGGCCCGAGTGGGATTCACCTTTTCACCATCTTCACCCCTGAACCCACAATTACAGTCACCATACCAACATTCCCCAACTTACTTACATTCGTTTAAAAAAAAAAAAAAAAAAACAAAACAATAACAGCAAAAAAAAAAAAAAAAAAAAAAAAAAAAACAAACGTACAACGGTCGAATGAGCCAGCGGCAAACGAAGCAATTGTTGAGATGAGGCTACCTTCCGTTGCATCAGCTTCAGTTCCTAGGCTAAACCTAATGCTGGAGATGTTTTAGATAGTGAGGATGGACACCCCCCTCCCATCCCCCATCCCCCCTCCCCCCTCCCGCTTTTACAAGAAACAATCCGGAAGATGCTCAGTCTCTCCCTTACACCTTTTTAAAATCTTTCGAGCCTGACACTCAGAAATATGACATTGACTCTCAAAAAATTGTAGTCAAAGGTCATAATGACCGTCTGAATTTTATAATCGGTGGGAATAGTGATCTTGTGGCCTGAAGAGTTAATTAGAAAATGACGAAAGCCCAGGTAGATGTGTGTGTGTGTGTGTGTGTGTGTGTGTGTGTGTGTGTGTGTGTGTGTACGTGTGTGTGTGTGTGTGTGTGTGTGTGTGTGTGTGTGTGTGTAACAGGTTTGATTGACGGGTTGGTGTGACTTGACCATTACAAATGTGGCCGATGTGCACAGCTGGTCACTGTTCCCTTAGTCATGGTGTAGGACTTAAGGGAAGCGAAGTACTGTTTTGGAGGTGTCCCCTCCCGCCCCCACCCCCCACCGCCACCCCTTTCTCCCTCCTCCCCTTCCTTTTCTCAACCAAACCTACGTTCCCCTCTTTACCCTGGTGAATGCAACGCCACGGGAAAAAAAAACAAAACAAAAAAACAACGTAAGGCAGAGGCGGGGATAGGGAATAGGACGGGGTGGGATGGGGGGACAAGAGTTTTCCAGAGAAATCTTGTCAAAAGTTAAAGAACGGTCAAAAACTGACTGAGAAAACATTGGCCTTACAACTGGGGGGGGGGGGGGGGGGGGGCTCTTTTTTTTTCTTTGAAACGGCTACTTTCGGTTTGCGGTTTGAAACGCACGCACACACACACACACACACACAACACACACACACTCGCACACACTCACACACACACACACACACACACACACACGCACACACACACACACACCTGAAAGCGGTTCGTTACGGCTACTCGAACCGGATTGCCGCACCGTCACACGTGTTCATCGGTCGGTTGTTCGATTCGTACCAGTTTTTACCCCACGCCTCTAGAGCTAACGGATGCAGAACTGTTATGAGCGGCTGAAAAGTGAAGCACCCAGCTTGTAAAATAGCTTGGGGGGGGGGGGGGGGGGTCACAAATCTTTCTTTACTTAGATAGCCACAGAACGGCACCGCCGACCTGCGACCGAGCGATCTTCGGGCGCTAGACCTGATGTGCTCAAACTTATAATTACTCGAAAAACTAAGCAAGCTATAACTTTCAAATTTGACGAAGCTGAAAACAAAAGCTTTGTTAAATGATTTGTGTTCGAAGTTTTGAAGGCGTTGGACAAATTGAGTCTGTCAAGCGTTTACGATCAAACAGGGAGTTTGTAACCAGTAAAACAGTGGCTGAATTTGTCAAAGCATCATAAATCCAAAGATACGCACTATGAAAGGATTTTTTTTTTTTTTTGGTTTTTTTTTTTTTTTTTTTTTAGAGTTCATCTTGGTCGCACCATGCCTATTCATGAAATCCCGAACATTTAGACTCTTCAAAATAGCGAAGCGCCTATAGACTCTTCGTGAAATAGCGAAGCACCTAGGCTCTTCGTGAAACAGCGAAGCACCTAGACTCTTCGTGAAATAGCGAAGCACCTAGACTCTTTGTGAAATACGAAACAATGTTTTTGTTCCAAAGCACCAAAAGTCTGAAAGTACATCATGTTTCAAGAAACTGTAATATCTTGCTGTGCGTTCTCTTGGCTGTCGTCAAGCGATTTTTTCCCCTCGTGGCAATATTTTTGTGTATTTTTATCTATGTATGTATGTATGTACTTTTTTTTTTGTTTTTTTTTTTAAGTAGAGTTTTAAGTGAGAAGTACCCTTTCGTTCAAGCAGATCAGCCCCAGGTGGCCAGGCTGCTCACACTGTATAAACTCGGAATTGTTGAAATGGTTAAAGATTGGAAGAAGAAATCCAGAGAGAGAGAGAGAGAGAGAGAGAGAGAGAGAGAGAGAGAGAAAGTCATTGGGAGTTCGAGCTGGCCAAGTTTCACTGCGAGCTGAGCGCGTCACCACCGATCTGCAACCCAGCCGCCCACCCCGATAACGGATGGATGATGATCCGCGGTCGATATGCGCAACAGACGCACAGCGCACGTGCTGCACGTGAAAGAGCCACGAACGGGCTGCCCTTGCAAAAAGGTAGACGGTTGGTTCTGCCAGGGGAGAGGTTGAGAACGTTAGCAGAACAATGAACACTACTACACGTCTGTGCTGACAAGTCAGCTTGTAGGTCCGTCAGCGGTACGGTGGCTGCTGACTTCCAAGTGTGTTCCACCGAACATAACAAGGGGACCACTCTCCGAACGTGATCGTCAAACAGCCGTGGGATTGGGCGTAGGTTGACCTTGGCCTATTTTCGCGCGCGCGCGCGCGCGCAGCCTGTCTCCCCGCGGCCAGTCAGTCAATGACCTGTGTGAACTCTCCTCCCCCTTAACACCTTTCCTCCCATCCACCCTCTCTCTCTCTCTCTCTCTCTCTCGCGCACCCCCTCCCCACCCCACCCTCCTCAGCCACCATGATGGGGTGAGGGTCACCTGTCACTCCTTAGTTTTAGTTCTCCCTCCCGACCCCCCCCCCCCCCCCCCCCTTCCGCTTGCTGTCACCTCCCCTCCCACTCTACTCCCCCAACGAACAACTGTTGTGGCTTTCACCCCAAAGCGGCAAGTAAAGTGAAGGTAGGAAAGATGTTCCAGCGGAATAGCAGGAATGTGGAAATTGGCGTGCATCCGACTTTTTTTTTTTTCTTTTGTGTTCAGCCTTTATGCCTGTGATTGATGTCAAGCGTTTGTCAGCGATTGTGTTCAACCGTGTCCCAACGAATAGCGTGCTGCCTGGATTTTCACACACCTTCTGCAAGCAGCTTACGGAGATTTTTTTTTTTTTTTTTCTTACTGGTTTATTTTATGTGGTGCATTTAATTAACTTTGCTACGGGTTTAGTATATTTGAGAAGACGCCAAGGACGTATAGATGTGCATACTTTTCCCTATCCGTAATAATTCATAATAGGACGGCGGGGCGCATGGATTTATCAAGTTACACTTGCACTCAAATAATTGAGACAAAAAAGGTCCGAGTTCACACACACACGCGCGCACTCTCTCTCTCTCTCTCTCTGTCCACCGGCATTCACTAGACACATGTGAAGACATGAACAAGTATACACGTTCACGGACATTTACACACAGGCATGTGAGAGGCACAAACACATGCGTGCACGCGCGCGCGCGCGCGCGCGCGCGCACACACACACACACACACACACACACACACACACACACACACACACGTTTTTTTATAAATTTTATTTTATGTTTATCCTTTGAACCGTGGCACAGATGAGAAGCCTGCTGAATTTCGATCTCACGGGAGATAATCCGGATTAGCCCCGTAAAGATCCGATTCGATCCCAGCGTGGTTGTCGTCAACTGTAACATCGATCTCGGTTTCGACTCCTCCACGCGTGTCCACGATCGGCGGTGTCATCCTCGCCGTCACCTTCAGCGTTTTGTGCGTCAGGTGCATCACTGATAGGAAACGGAGTTGTCATTTGTCGTTGCGGTCATCATTGCAGTAATAGTTTAATTTTTTTTTTTCAATTTTAAAAAGAAAAAAAAAAAAAGGGGGGAAAAAAAAAGAGGAGAAAAAAAGTAAATGTTCCTGGATTCAGCGGTACTGGGCGGGGAAGATTTAGATCTTTAGACGACATACACATAGGGCCTACCCCGCGAAATGATTTCAGCAAACCGGCGGGCAGTACACACACACACACACACACACACACAGAGTATCTGGACCTCCGCCTATAGTTGTTGGTTGGCGGCTAGTTGTAGGAGCCAACGATGACTGTGATACAACAGGTTGCGAAGCGAAAGACCTTAAAAGATTAAAAAAAAGTATTACATTTTTTTTTTTTTTTTTTTTCAAATATAACGTTTAAAAACGCACGTGCCCGTATACCAACGCGGAAAAACTCGTTCAGCGGTTCTTTTGTTTCTGCAACGGGCGACCCCAGAGAGACAGAACCAATGGGTGGGGGGGGGGGGGGGGGGGGGGGGGGGGAGGCATGATAGGAAGGTGGGGGAACCTCCCTAGTATATCCCCAGGCCTGAGTAGCTTTTGCTCAGAACGTTCCGGTTAGGGTTTAAATGCCGGAATTTTTTTTTCCCCCTTTAAACAGTGCATCCTCAGGGGGGGCACCATTTTCAGGAAAGATTCAAGGAAGCACACGGTAGAGACAGATTCTCGATCGTCAGGCAGCGCATGCCAGCCGCAGTGTTAACATCCGGCTTTCTGGCATATGCTGTCGAAGGTGATAAAGACATGGATGGAGTCAGTGTTCTTTGAGCATGTTCTTTCAATCTCCGCTTTTTTTGTTGTTGTTGTTGTTGTAAACTCTGTTGTGTCGTTGCTTTGGGGGAAAAGGTTAAAGGTTGTAACTTGTTTCTGGAAAAACTTCACCCACCACACCATGCTGAAACTTTCCCCTTGCTTTTTTTTTTTTTTTTTTTTTTTTTTTTTAATAAAGTCTTGGTGTTTTGTCTCTTCTATCAATAATTGTTGATGTACTCTCTATGCTGTACAAAGTTAATGAGCGTAGACTACAGTCTGGGACTGTAAATAAACAAGACCTGAACTTACAGTTTACTGCAGTGACAATGCTTTTTTTTTTAACTGCCAGCAGATACAACTTGCTCCATAGTTTTATTGGGGGGGGGGGGGGGGGGGGGGTCATGCAATAAATAAAACTGATGACCCATATACACCCACCCCTACCTCCACCACCCCTCGTCTCCCCCTCAAACAGGCTGTCCAGCTGTTCACCAGTGAGGCAGCCTGCAGAGGGCAAAGGTCACAGTGAGCCATGGAGAGCTGGAAGTCGGACACAGGCTGTTGTAGGACGTGCAGACTGTCAGCTTTTTTCTGCCTGTCCTCCTAAAGTGCTGCCCTGCTGGTGGTATCAGTCTAGCCTAATAAGTTCAACAAGCCCTCTACCTACGGTTGGGGCGCCATTGCAGATTTCGCAAGGTGCCAGTGAAGATTTCGCAATCGGCTTCCTCCCACGACTCCAGTGTTCAGACGCTTTTAAGTGGTTGCTGAGTGTGAGGCCAGTCCAAGCACTGATGTTGTCCTCCCATCTCTTTCTGTGTCTTTCACTCCTGCCTCCTTGCACTGTCCCTTGTAGAATGGTTTTGGCAAGTCCTGTGGATCTTCATACATGACCATACATGATACAGGCTATACACCCTGACACCTAGGGTGGTGGTGGGGGGGGGGGGGGGGGGGGGTTAATCCTGAATGTGACCACACATTCAGGAGAATATCCTGATGAGTTCTTGGGAGGGGTCTGTTCATAGGCCATGGCGTTTGTGGTCTGGCTTGGCTTTTGGGGACTGTCACTTCTCGTTACTTTTTATTTCCCCCACCCATGGAACATTGATGCTGTTGTTTGTATCATGATGTGTCTGTGGGTTCCGAGGATGTCTCTTTTCTTATCTGTCTGCATTATGATGTGTCTGGTGGTTTCCGAGGATGTCTTCTTCTCTTTGCTGTCTGCATTATGATGTGTCTGGTGGTTCCGAGGATGTCTTCTTCTCTTTGCTGTCTGCATTATGATATGTCTGGTGGTTTCGAGGATGTCTTCTTCTCTTATCTGTCTGCATTAAGATGTGTCTGGTGGTTTCCGAGGATGTCTTCTTCTCTTTGCTGTCTGCATTATGATGTGTCTGGTGGTTTCCGAGGACATAATATGTTACTGTTAGATTAGGACTCAGTCTTCCTCTCTTTGCGGTCTTCTTTTCTCCTCTCTACTCTTCTCTCAACATTTCGTTCCCCCCCCTCCCCCCGCCCCCTTTTAACATAGAATCCCCTAAGAGTGTGTCTGTATATATGTATGAAAGTTGAAGGTTGTTTTCTTTCTGTTGTTTTTTTCCCTTCCTTTCTTACTTTCTGTCTTTTTTTCCCTTTCTTCCTTTCTTTCTTTCTTCTTTCTTTCTTTTTTTCTTTTTGTTTGGCTGCTTGTTTGTTGTTTTTTTTTTAAGGACCTTCAGGCCAATTATTTTTCTTGCAAATGGTACAGTTTTTTTTTTTTTTTTTTTACATTTGTCTATGCCACCATGAACCCCCTCCCCCTTCCCTCTTCTTGCCTCCACTCTTCACCCACCCGCTTTTACATGAACAGTATTATGCTGCAGACTGATAACTGATAAGGTTTCCTTCTTTTTTGCCTATCAGTATATGTTTGTATGAAATAAAATATTGTTGGCATGTTACATAGAAGTTTGCATTCATGTAATGCTGTAGCTATACATTCCTAGATGGGGACATTACATAATAACTTCAGTGCTTTTGTGTGAGTGTGTGTTTGTGCACCTTCATACTACAGCCAGACACTTTTTTAAAAATAAGAACTTTTTTTTTTCTATCACAGAAATATGTCACTTTTAAAAAAAAAAAAAAAGTAAAAAACAACTTTCAACAGATGTTACACCCGCTCTTACCATAGGGTAAAAGGATGGAGGAGAGAAAAGAAAAAAAAAAAAAAAAATCCATCCAACAACAACACAGCAAAAAAAAAACATCACAAAACGCAATGATCCAGTCACCCATTTATGTCTCAATCCACTGTCTAGCACTTGGGTGTACCAGTTATGGTTTAACCCCTAGCACCACCCCATGTCTCACCTGTTTCTCCTTTCCCATATACACATAAATGCATGCAAGGGCTCACAGAAAGCGTACTCACACATTTTGTGATGGAAGATTGAAATTGAGTTCATTTCTTTTCTATTCCTAATGGTGGAAATCTGAAGCCATCGCATTGTCTGACTCAGAAAAGAGGTGGAAATGAAATTTCACAGTGAAGAAAAGATGATGCAAAGAGTTGACAGATCGTTGAAAATTGATGCCGGTTGCTTTTAGGAAGTTTGAGAAAGGCTAAGTTAAAGTCATATTCAGTATGGAGTATGTTGATGTTGTGAAAAAAGGAATGTAATAGTAACTAATACTCTCTCTCCCTCCCTCCCTCTCTTTCTCTTTTTCTCTCTCTCTCTCTCTCTCTCTCTCACATTTTTTTTCTCTCTCTCACATTCTTTTTTCCTTTTCTCTTTCTTTCTCTCTCTCTTCTTTTCTCTCTTCTCTCTCTCTCTCTCTCTCTCTCTCTCTCTCTCTCTCTCCCCTTCTCTCTCTCTCTCTCTCTCTCTCTCTCTCTCTTTGTCCACATAAGTGTATAGAAAAAGAGGTAGATTTGTATCCATCTCTCTTTATTTAACACTCCCTCTCTCGCTCAGTCTGCTGTCTGTCTGTTTTGATATGGAAATTAGATATGAACTCATCTCTTTTTCGTTTGTTTGTTGCTTTGAATTGCTATCTCTCAATAAATTATTTTTTTTGTGTGTGTCCCGTATACCTGTTCTCTCGCTCTCCTCCTGCATTTCATCTTCAGCATGTTTTGACAATGAACCAATTTTTTTGTCATAATCACATCTGTTGCACATACATTAACCATGTTCATACTTCTGTTCCTTCTGCCTCTCTGATGGTCTGTTTCAGTTTTGAGTTCTTCTGAAGTTTTATTTTCAGGTTAAATGATGTCATCTAAATAAAGGATCAGTCTTAAAAATGTATATGTGACACACAAGCTAAAATCGGCCGTGTGTGGGTAGCCGTTACACTGACTTTTCAACTAGGGCTGTGGACGTATAAACTGTCAAAAGTACGGTGACTACTACAGTTCTTTTGTTGGTCAAAGCTTGTACCAGTTTTGAATTTGGGAGACTCAGTCTTCAAAGCATTGAAGACATCTCATCGTGTGAGGGAAACCACCTTGAAAATGCTTGAAAGCCAGCTTCTGAGGGTGATGTCACATTTTGTTTTCTAAAGAAGGGTCATTAATGAAAATGAGGCTTTTTTTGTTGGCAGAGTGGGGCGTATTGAAAGAAAATCTTAGCGGGTAATGTGTTCCAGTTTACATGTATCTGTTGCAAACAACTCCAGAATCATCCACAGGAGATAAGAGAGGTGTGGGTGCAAAGGTATGGAAGAGAAGTTGGTGCAGCAGTGCTTGCTTACCCTTCTCCTCAGGTGACATCCTGATCAGATGGTAACAAAAATAGGTTGGCACAAAATAGTCAAGAAGTTGTAGGGGGCTTGGTAGGTGTTGCCCTGCGCATGTTAGATCAGAACAGGCCCCAACTGAACACCACCCAGAGTGACTCGGCGGCAGAGAATTTTGCCAGCTGCGGTATCAAGTCAATTGTAAATTCATCTGTAATGGTCACTTATTCCCAAACTATATATTTTCTATGACAGACAAGCTCATATTAGCATAGTTTTTGTTAACCAGTTTTAGCATCATTCATTTTTTTTTTTTTTTTTTTTTTTTTTTTTTGTTAATCAAAAGATTTGCTGTCTTGTTTTGTTTTGTTTTTCATCATGACAAAAGAAACACTTGTAGAATCAATCACATGGCAAAATTCTCTCGGTATATAAACACAAGGGCAGAGAAGACAGCATCATTTATTGATTTAAAAAAAAAAACAGTCTCTGTGTATGAAAAAACATATGAGATTTGAACACAGGCTTCTTCAGCTCTTACATTGATATATTTCCAGAACAGTCGTGTAGCATGGTACCATGTGTTTACCTTTCTTACATAGCGCAAAGAATTTAATTACTGCAAATGTTTGTGATAGACATGGTTGCTATCAACTTTGCTGATTATGTTGGCACATTGGTTTATTAAAAAAAAAAAAAAAAAAAAAAAAAAAAAAACAGCTCGGGGGGTGGGGGGGTGGGGTGGGGTGGGGGTTATAAATGAAATCCTTGATTGTGTCATTGTACTGAAGAGGAAGAATACAGCTGCCAACTCACAAAGAGTTTTCTGGAACTTCCCCAATTTAGAAATTATTCCCCAAACCCTGAGTTTAGTTTTTCTTTAAATCCAGAATTTTTCCAACAACAAAAAATTAGATGTGGATTTTTTTTTTTTTGGGGGGGGGGGGGGGGGGGATTGTCATCTTTTAATATAGACGTGTTACGTGGATGTTGGCATTTATATCTATGGAAAATGCATTTTCTTTTTAAACCCATCATTTGTCGACTGAAGCATAAGGTGGTTAGAAGTGCATTCAGTCAACAGTTGAACTGCCCCCTATTCAGCCCACTCCTCCTGTTTCATCTGCTGGGTCTTGAGTAAGGACTCCAGAAGACAGGTAGCTGGAAGAAGAAGCTGAGTTAGGAATCTGGATTAGATGTCATGGCCGTGAGTACTGGAGAGTGCTGTTATGTGGTATATGATGATGTTCCTTCATTTTTTTCTTCAGGGCTCGTTCTCTGAAAGGAGCACGAGATTTTTCAGACTTTAGCAAACTTTGAAGACCCAGCTGAACTAAATTTCAAACTCAGTGTATCCTGAAGATGCTCATAGTCATAGTTCACTCTGACGACAAAGTTTGTGTACAGTCTTACCTTTAACTTAGGGGGGGGGGGGGGGGGGGGGGGGGGGGGGGGGTCTGCTTTATCAGTAAATGCAAAATTCAGTCATCTTGATGTTACTGTTGGAGGGTCCAATTTCCAAACTTCCTGGCAAATGATTTAAGGGTTCCAGCGGTAAGGTTTAGATACATGCTAGAAATTGATTTCTCTTTCATTCAACAACCGTAAGATCTTTTTTTTTTCTCTCTCTCTCTTTTATTTTCTTTTTTGTTTGTTTGTTTTTTTTTTTTTTTTTTTTTTTTTTTTTTTTTTTTTGGGGGGGGTGGGGATGGGGGGTAGGGGAAGAAGTGGAGAGAAGGGGGAGAAGAGGGATTGGGAAGCATATAACATCAAAGTTAGAAATTCTTACAAAACCAAGTTGGTGCTTACAGATTTAAAAGGCCTTAAAAGGGCACCCAAGTTAGCATTTACAAACTTTAATGTCCATAAAAGGGTATCCAAGTTTCTCTTAAACTTATTCCATACCTGTAGGGACTTGTGCAAACTTGGCATTTTTGTGTGCATGCTTTGTTGTGGTTTAAAGGACTATTGTGATTACCCGTCCACTTTCTCCTGTGCTTCAAATTTCACAACAACCCCATAGAAACAGTGAATGTTTTCAATCCATCATCGGTACGAACCCCTTACTGATGTAATCACAGAGATGAGTGGCTTTACTGTCGGTCAGAAAGCTTGGCGAAAAGTACAGAGGATCATTGGCGATGTGGATATAGCATTGTTCTCTTGTTCCAAGTCCCCCACTTGGGCACCCAGGTCAGAAAAGGAGATGTCCTCTTCAGAGTCAACGTCTGCACAGACTCCCATCTCCCATCAGGTTCTTCAGATAAGAACTTGAACTAAGATCTTTGTGTGTGTGTGTGTGTGTGTGTGTGTGTGTGTGAACCCATGCATGCATTTAAGGTAAAAAAAAAAAAAGAAATAGAAGAATCATTTGCATACACACTCTGGAGCAAAGGTGCACCAAGTGAGCGTGTAGCTGTTTGCTGAAAAAAAAAAAACAACAATTGGTTATTAATGGATGGTTGCATTTACTTGGTGCGTGTTTGTTCCAGAGTGAGTGTGTAGCTGTTTGCTGAAAAAGCTCACTTTGTTAATGGATGGTTGCATTCACTTCATGCTTGTCTGTTCCAGGCAGGGTGTTGGGCGTCCTGGAAGGCAGCATCTGGATGTGGTGATTCTACCCATGTATCAGATTCAGGATACAATGCCACCATTGTCAGGACAGTCGCAGTCTGCTCAGTCATCATACCCAGCTCATCTGGGTTTTGATGACTACTTTGTGAGATGTGCTGTGTGCAAAAAACTGATTGTTTTTTGAATAGGTGTGGTTGATGATACCAGTTCTCCACAGTCTTCTCACATCGTGCACCATCAGTTAGAAAGAGAAAGAGGGAAACAAACAAAAAAAAAAAAAAAACACTACTTCTGGTTCACTATGGATGAATCGGAACAGAAGGCATCTGAAAACATGTATGCATCTGAAGACAGAGATGCATCTGAAGAGATTCCTGCATCTGATTCAGAAATGGGTAATAAATCATCCACCTCAACAGGCAATAGAACAACCACACCTGTCAGTTCTCAGGAAGGCAGCGGCAAGACCACCAGTGTACAGAGGACAGATTCTTCATCTCCGCCATCTGCCCGAAAATCCTCAGGTCAGCAAGCTTCAGGGGACAAAGGACAAGGGAAGAAGGAAGGCAGCTCAAAACCACCGGTCCACACTCCAGGACCAGCTGGAGGCAGCGAAAAAACCGAACCCACTCAGGCATCCAAGGACCGCAGCTCTGCTGGTGACAAAACTTTGGCCATGGCCAGTTCAGACCTGATGCCCCCCCTGCAGATGGAGCGGTGGAGCGAGGGGGGCAATGACGTCATGGCCAAGATGATGGAGTCGATGACTAAAGGCAGTGCTTCAGCAACACCCAAAGCTTCGGGAGACCCTAAGGGATCAATGGCAGACATGATGTCTAAGGGAGGAGGCATGCCTGACATGATGGCCATGATGGCTAAAGAGGGCATGTCAGACATGATGGCCATGATGGCCGAAGGGGGTAATATGGCCCACATGAAGACCATGATGAGCAAGATGGAGGGAGGTCCATTAGGGATGGCCAACCTGTTTAACTGTATCATAGATGTATCTTTATCTAGACCAGACTCGGACCCCTCTGACGATGATGACGACAGTGTCACCGATGAGATCCCGTGCCAGTACTGCTCCCGTGTCTTCAACAGCCAGATGACTCTGAAGACGCACATCCTCATAGCTCACGAGGGTGAAGACTCTTCAGGCCTCAATCTCATGAAGCTGGCTGCTGACAAAGGGAAACGAAGTATCAAAGATCACCATGGCACACGACGCAAGCAATCAAAGGATTGTGACAACTCCGCTGCCATGGAGGCAGCCAGAACTGATAGCCAGCAGCATGTAGCAAGCAGCATCAACCAAGTGACCTCATCTCAAGAAGACCTCTGGGCAGCTGAATTGTCGAAAGGTGTGAAGGGGGGAAGAAGTGAAAGGAGAAAGAGCGAGGCAGCAGAAACCAGTGAATCACCTGGTGTGGAAGAGGGTCCCCTTCAAAGTGACCAGGATGCCTTCCCTCTGGAGTCTGGGGATGTCCAGGGCAGCTACCTCTCTGGCGGGCCTCCTGAATCTCGGAAGCGCTCCGCACGCCTCCGCTCCCTGCGCTCCAGTTCTGGAAGTGCCACCTCCCAGGCCACAATGAAGAAGAGCAAGAGTGGGGATGAAAAGCGCGCTGGTGATAGTCATCTAGCTCAGGGAGCTTCCCTTTCAGGGCTGCCAGCTCAGCCTTCCAGCAAGGTGACCCAGTCAGGGGATGAACAGGTAAACTCAGGCAATCCCAAATCTCACAGAACCACCAGGGACACCCCAAAGCACCAAGAGATCAAAACAGACTCCAAACGTTCTTCTCCCATTTGCCATGCCCCTGTCACAAGGGGCAAGCGACTGTCGAGGAAAGACAAGTTCATGGCCAGCAGTGATACTGACATCAGAGCTGAAACTCCGCCAAGTGAACCCAGCAGCAGTGTCGGATACCGCAGCCGCGAAGGTCGACAGTCCAGCAGTGTCCCCACTGCCCATGTTCCTGACCCCAGCCCTTCAGGTCACGGAGGCGGAGATGTATCAGCCTCAAGGCGCAGTCTGCGCAGTCGCAAATCTCATTGATGTTGGTGTTCTTGGTGTGTGATCACTGTGTTGGTGATGGTGTTCCTGACCACAGTTTGGTGAGAAGAAAAGGGGTTGGGGTAGGATTAGTGAGGGAAGAGGGGGTTAGAAAGAAGGAGAATATGCAGTACTACATTTATGAAGGGACATTTTAGGATATGGAAGAACATTTGATTTACAAATTGTTATGGATATCATGGTATTGAGTTTAGAGGCATGCTTCTATTGGGAGAAACAGTTCTGAAGCATATTTCAGAAGAAGCATCCTAAGAAAATGACTTTTAAATTATGGTTGAGATTGTTGATTTTCAGAATCATGTTTTTACAAAAGTACTTTGTTCAGAAACAGTTTGGAAGCATATTTTAGGTTGATTGCTCCTAGGCATGTTGCAAAGACAAGAATTTAAAAGGGTTTTTCTCTTTCAGATTAGTTTAAGGCATGGTTGAGACAATTAAGGGTTTTTTTTTTTTTGAGAAAGATGAAGGCAATACCTGAACAGAGTACAGGTTGGAAAAAGAATTTTGTTTCTGAGTAGACATTCAAATCATTGAGAGAAATTTGATGAATTGTTAATTAATAAGTGGCGTGGCTTTACAATTTGACATTCATGTCCAGCTGTGTGTGACCTATCACCCGTATCAAGTCGCATTTCCAGAGAAGGGAAGATGATCATATCTGTTCGTTGCTTTGTGATTGATCAGTGAATGGGCATGGGAATGATCTTGTGATATTTTACTCATAACAACAAACAAACAACAAAAAATGCAGCCTAGTCCTAGTTCTCCATCAATTTCTGCCTTGAATGCTATTATCCAGAATCTGTAGAAGAATACGTGATAGAACCTAAATGTTAAGTCAGTGGTATGGAGTTGTTTCTTTTTTGTCATCTGGGAGATTTTGAACATGTAACATGCATGTGTTTGCTCCTGTTGTGCCTTTGATGGCACTTTTTTTTTTTCAATATAAATCACACCTATTGTTGTTGCACTGGGCTGTCTGTGCTGACTGACTGACTGACTGAAACCATTTACTGTCAGATTAACATAGTGTTGTACTGACAAAGTGTGTCTGTCTGTGCAGAGTGATTCCGCAACACTTGATTTTTATGTGAAGGAAAATCAGATTTATCATATGTGAAGGAAAATCAGATCACACTGATCTGTTGAAGTGGTCGTTGATTGACTCTGTATGTATATCATGTGTATGTGTGTGTGTGTGTGTGCAAAATCGGTGAAATTTTTTCTTGATTGATAAGAAAAAACTGGACTGGTTAGCTGATGTTTGTTTGTTCTTTTTAAACTGATACACAATGTACATCATACAGTTAAAGAGAATGTCCGAGGAGGGTCTTGGAAACATAAGAAGGTTGTTTTTTTGTGTGTGTCATTTTTTTGTTTTTTTTTTGTTTGTTTTAGTGGGGGAGGGGGAGGGGGGGGGGGGGGGGGGGGGGAACGGTGGCATAAAGTTTTCAGATTTTTTATTTTTTCAGAATGGTGTTTGAGGTTGCTGGGGTTCCAGCAAGTTGTAAGTTGTTAGCAGTTCAGATGAGCCATGAGCCCCATCATGGAGTACTACCAGGATTCACTGCACCGACTCGGACTGGAAAACATTTCCGTCGGGTTCATAAGGAAAGAAGTGTGTTGACAGTGGTTCAGAATTCTTAACAGTTTGCGGGTGTTGTTAACCTGTTGCTTGTTGTTGTTGTTGTTGTTGTTGTTCCCATGAAAACATGACTCATTTACCTTTGCTTGAACAGACATTTGTTAAAAGGGAATAAATTATTGAGTCATGTGTTCTTCTTTCTGAGGTAGAGGTCAATTTAGCTATGGTCTGTGCATGCGTGAGTGTGTTTGTGCGCACGTGCGTATGTGTGTGTGTGTGTGTGTGTGTGTGTGTGTGCGCTTTCCACTGTGGTGTTCAGACATTTACACCTGTTTTGGTCGTTTTCATTGCTACCTCCGCAGCAGAGATAAGTCTAAATGTTTCCCATGGCATCTGTTGGCAGAATTATGCAATTTTAAGCAAACGAACTAGTTTCAGTGACAGTTGAAGGCTATGGCTCAAGGATGTGGATCTAGATCCAGAGTCGGACTAGACATCCATTGATGTGGGAGAGATCTGCTATCTCTTTTTTTTTTTTTTTTTTTTTTTTTTTTTTTTTTTTTTTTTTTTTAAATACTGATTTGTAGTAATTGTACATTTGACTGGGCTACATTTTGTCTGTCATTTGAGTGGAAAGGATAGAGTTCTGCAGTTTGGGGAACACTGGTGGTTGCACAGATAAAGATTTCCCTCTGACTTTGTGTGTGGGGGTGGGGGTGTTTGTGTGTATGTGTGTGCATGTGTGTGTGTGTGTGTGTGTGTGCGCGCGCACACGTTTGGGGTCTAAACTAACAATAAGGAATTGAAATCAACAAACACACACACAGTGTACATTTTTTTCTGCTGTGTACTACGTTATCAAAGCAGTTTGGGGTTTATTGAGATTGTGTCAGATTGTACAATGATTTCATAATATGATGTGATAGTAGCAGAATCTGGGAATTTCAATGGCAGTAAAAGATGTAACTTATCTACATGATAGAATTGGAGAGGAATGGTGGTTGCCAGGCTCATAAGTGTATGTGATTTGTTGTCGTTGCTTGTGATTCTGTATAGATGTGCGCAAGCACAAACAACACACACTCTCACACACACACACACGCTCGCGCGCACACACAGGCGCGCGCGCACACACACACACACACACACACACACACACACACACACACACACACACACACACTTTACTTCATTTTTGTTGTTTGTTTGTTTTCTGTGCAATAATACATCAGAATGCGTACGTGGTCTTCAGTTTCAGTCGATGCTTCAGCTCTGTTGCCTTTTTTTTGGTTTTGTTTTTGTTTGTTTGTTTGTTAGAAGACATCACATGACTGCGTGCATTGTTTTGAACCAGCTGGTGGTGTGTTGGTTTTTTTTTTTTTATTCTGTTTTTGTTTGTATTACTAGTGTGCAGAAGCACATGGTGTGAAATTGTTGGTGTGATTGATGTGCGATGATGATATGAAACTGTTCATGTGGTTCTGGAGATTTGCAGCATCAGTTTGTGGCGGATGTGACCTGCAAAGTTGTGGTCTTGCATGCTGGTCAGAAAAAAACCATCAACAAGCTGTTTCTTTTTTTTTTTTTTTTTTTCTTTCTTTCTTATTTTACTTCTTTTTTTTTTTAATGTTGTGAAACTTTGATAACAACTATTATCGGAACATTCCCATTCACAAAAATAAATGTTGTTTTCCCAGGACAAACAAAGGTCAGGTACCTCAAGCTAAGTGTTGTTAGGGACTGTAAACTGTCTAAGGCATAATATATCAGAAGGTGATCCAGCCTATCCATCTCCTTCCACAACCTTAACTAAAGTGGCGTGAAACATGATTATGCATTTTCTGCTGGGTGGAGCGTTTTCTAGCTCCACAAATTCCAGCCCTTCAACTGCTTCAATCTCATGACTGGCAGCTCCAGAAACAATTTGCCGCCCGGAAATACAACTGCCGTAAGTTGAATTTTTTTGACATTTTTGAGATTTTTGGTATACTATAAGAGCGGGTCAAGGGGCATAACGTAGTCAAGTCCCAATCACTTTATCCTAAAAATAAGCGTGCTGTAATCAAAATTACTTGTAACTCGGCTCGCAGTGCATCTTGTGGGGATAATAATCAGTGTTGTTTTTTTTTTTTTGCCTCTCCTGTAAAATTTGATTTTCAGACTAACAGCAGCTGTGTTTCTGGGCGGCGCGAATTGTTCTATTTGACAAATGGTCCCCATTCTTCAATGACACAAAAACGCAATCAACAGGAGAACGCCCCACGTACATTCACTGATTCAGCAACAGTTCCCATGAACATACTGAAACCGGTGACTACCATCATGAATGGAATCAAAACAAAAACATAAGACAGGAAATATAAACAAAGGTCACAATGAGAGCGGGGCATGATGGGCCACAGAATTTTTTAGACAAATTTCTTTAATGCTGATCAGTGAGGGTGAAGATGGAAGAAGATGCGATTTTATGGGGTTCCATTTTGGTCTGAGATTGCATGACAGAGCTGTACTGCACGCTTACTTTCATAATCTATCCTGGTGTCAACCAGGCCCAAGAGATGCAGACACCTGCTGTGTTGGTCAGGAAATTTTAGCAACACTCTCAGAATGTAGTTCTATTAAGTGAACAAAACCCAACTGTGTGATCCCCATCAATATTATTCGAACCCATAGCAGATTCAACTCTGGGTAACTGTACGGGATAGAAAAATCCCACTAGTGAATGACTGTGATAAGAATCGAACCCACAACCGCCCTGCCAGGAATTGGCAACATCAGTCACTGTGCCACAATGGCAAGTCATTTAAGGAACTCTGTTCGTCTGTTCTGTGGTGAACATTGGTTTGCAGCGGCTCCTCCATTCAAAGCATCGAATCCAGGTCACATGATGCTCATGATCGTATTGTTTCTCACATAATATGTCAGCATCATGGTGTACTTCTTGCTCAGTTCCCGTACGGACAGATACAAAAAGAGAGATGGGGGGGGGGGGGGGGGGGGTGGAGAGAGAAAGCTGAAAGAGACCCTGTTTGAATACAAATTTTTTTATATCCATTTTTTTTGTGTTTCCTTTTCTGTTTGGAGACAGATAATGCATGCGTTGACCACTGAATCATGAATGCTGAGTGGGTAGGGCATGCCAGCTCTAAAGGGAATTTAATATTAAAAAAAAAAAATAAAAAAAAAAAACGAAACTAAAAAGCAACAGCAAAATTGATGCAGCTTGTTGGTAACCATCCCAAGGCTGGATATACAGGGAACCGGATGTGTCACTCAGTATGTGTGTGTGATGCACATGTCTGTGTGTCTGTCACCTCTGTGTGTGTGTGTGTGTGTGTGTGTGTGTGTGTGTGTGTGTGTGTGTGTGTGTGTGTATGTATGTGCACCAGCTCTTTAGTTGCACTCTGATGACTAGTGTGGTGATACGATACATGCTGTTCAAAGTGGAGACTGGCTGTCCATTTTGCAATTTGCCTATTTTCTGTGTTTTTCTGGCACTGATATGGTTAACATTTAAGAGGTTTTTTTTTTTTTTCTTCTCCATTAGATTTCAGGGGCAATAGATCAAAAAGGGGAGCACCAGGGACCCACAGAGATGCCTGGTTTGGTATCAGCATGAAGGATGTTGATCGATTTGTCATCATGTTGTGACTTCAGTGTCGGTGTCGGTGTGTCTTCTTCTGCTTGCTTTTTGCTGAATAGCATGTCTTTCCCCAGTTTGGCATGATGAGCTATGATGATGATGATAACTATAGTGATAATGACAACAATAGTAAGTGTGTGTGTGTGTGTGTGTGTGTGTGTGTGTGTTCATGCAGATCTTGCTTGACCCTTCCAGTTCGTAATTTAGGTAGTCCCAGTTTGTAATATCTTAACATATCAGAAAGTGCTAAGCCAACATCACATATTCTGAACATACATGTATTTGTATATATAATCAATTAAAATGATATACATGTATGTTTGTATTCCATTGATAGATAGCTTCCCAAATTATTCCTCAGACAAGTTTGCAAGAGGTGGCAGCAAGGTGTTCAGATCTTGGCCTGTCACAAATCTCAGACTTGTGCATGTGTGACCACATGCATATAACTTTGTGTGTATGTGTGTGTGTGTGTGTGTGTGTGTGTGTGTGTGTGTGTGTGTGTGTGTGTGTGTGTGTGTGTGTGTGAGAGAGAGAGAGAGAGAGTGTGAGCGAGTGAGTGTGCATATGTGCGTGAGTGTGTGCACTTTTGCAAGAGGGAGTAATGTAGCATTACTTTCTTACCAAGCTTTTGTCTGTCCTACCTGGTTTTCTGTTTTACATTCTAAATCACAGCATTTAAGAACATACAGAACAATTAGAAGATTGAGAAGGGTTTTTTTTTTTTTTTTTTTTTTTTTTTTTAAGATCAAGAAAAAGATTTTTTAACAAAAGCAACCCAGTGAGGGATTACAGTAGAAAATGATATGCCATGATAAAATCAGTATATGATGATTAAGCAAGTGTTTTATACAGAGATCTTGACCATACCTAGCTGAATTAATTTTAAGAACGTGAGAGAAAAATATGAATAGCAAGGGATGAAATTTGGTAGTGGATTCTGTAATGCTAAACAGCTGCAGTTTACTCATGTGGGGGGGGGGGACATTAGTTTTAACACATTACTCTTCATTCAAATTTCTTGGCTTCAGAAAAGTGCTTTCCTATGGATGTTTTTTGTTTTGCTGATCAAGAGTGGATGAGAGGTGTGAGTGGGCAAAATGACTCGAAACTGTGAGTACATTTCATTTCAAAAGCTGTTGTCTTTTAAACACATTTTACTTGTAATTTTAACTTTGTGAGCGTGTGTGCATGAACTATTAAATTGCATGTGTATGATACTTTAGATGTGTGTGTGATGAATTTCCATTAAATCGTTGTGTGATCTCTACTATACATGATTTTTTTAAAGAGGTGGTGTAACTCTGCATCTTGAGAAATGAATTGCCTTTTTTTTTCCCCAAGAAAAAAACCTTCATAGAAGGTCCAAAAAAAAGGACTTGCTCCATTTGTTACTTTGTGTTAATTTTTTTTACAGCTTATCACTGGGGGGGGGGGGGGGGGGAGTGCTCTGCCCATCAAGCTTCTACAGGTATGTAGAGTGGAACGGGAGGGAAGGGGGAGAGGGGGAGGGAGGGGAAAAAAAAGAAAAAAAAAAAAAAGGAAGACTGGTTGTAGCCTGACCTGTATTTTGTGAAGAAGACTTCATTTCATCACATGTCATGTCATGTCATTGTCTGCTATGTGATGTTGACAACAGAAAGACCAGCAGAGTCTTGTCACATTACTGTTGTCAGTACCATGGAGCATCGTTGATGTCTTTGCCGTCAGGTGTAGGACCGCCCTGTGATTGTTGGTGTGGAATGTCGTTGCGGTCTTTGCTGGAAGTAGGGGTCGCCTGCACCCAGGAGCAGCATAATCAGAGGCTTGTGATGTCATGGCTGCCATTTCTCTGGAAGTATTTCAGGAATTTTCCAGTTTTGTTTGTCGTTCTTCACACCCTGATATGCATGTGCTAAAATGAATGGAAATTTAAGTGTTTTATTTGTTGTTGGGTTTTCTTTGTGAAATTTTATAGTTATTTTGTTTTAAATGTGAAGTGTGAGGGGCATTTTTGGTAAGATCCGATGGAATGTTGCAGTGCATGAAGTTATAGTAATACTTTACAGGTGTTGACAACCGCACCAGTGCATGTCATGGAAAATGTCTTGCCTTTTAGGTTCGGCGTTACTCAGTAGAAGCATGGCCCAGATGGTAGAAGAAAAAGATGATCATGAGGCAGAAGAAGAAGATCGTGAGGAAGTAGTTTTTTCTTTTGTTTACTGGTTTTTCTTTCAAGTAGTTTTTTTCTAAGGAAGAACCCTCCTCCCCCACCCTCCCTCACCCCACCCCCACACTTTTAAAAAAAAAGAAAAAAAAAAACTTTCATGTGAAACAAAACAAGGCTTTCTCTTGTTAAATCTTTGATTGGGAGTTGGTTGAAATGACGACAACACACGAGGAGTTGGTACCTGGTGAAAGAGACATTGTGTTGAAATATTTTCAATGGTCTTGACTTCCAAACCTATAGCGACAAAGTTGAACGTTAGAATCATTGGATCATTGTAATAATATTTAATATTGTTTGTGTTTTGATTCCTGATTTGTGTGTGTGTGTGTGTGTCACCAGATTTGTTATCGGTAACCCATTCATTATGCTATCCAAGAGAATTGTTGACAAATTGTTGACAAAAGTCAGTTCAATCCTATTGTTGCTGTAGGAAATGATGGGAAGTCATGATGGTCAATTGTAGAAAGGTGGCATGAATGAATGAAAAGAGATATGAGAAAGGGATGCAACTCCTCAGTGCTGAATACACAACAGGACATTACCTCCTTTCAGAGATGTTGTGTATATATCAGTTACGGATGGATGTTTGTTCATCATTTCATCAGGTTTGGATCAAGAGGCTTCGTAATTCTGTCATGTGTAGATGTTGACCGGTGAGCAGCTCAGCAAAATTGGATCAAAGTCCACCTTACTATTGTGCAACATATCTGTATACATGTATATGTATACATCACACACACACACACACACACACACACACACACGAACATGCACTTGTGCAAAAGCACAAGAAGACCGAAACAGTGCTGTTTTCCCCAAGCATATACCTGTGGAGCAGGTAATTTTGACCTCAATGCGTCACCACATTGGTCTCTATGACCCAGCTGGCTGTGTCATCTTGACCTTTGACCTTGACATGTGTCGTTCTGGCCGTCCGATCAAGGAGCAGATGAAGAGAAGAGAGGACAATCATTTGTCAGTTTTTTGCCGTTCAACTCGCCAGAGTTTCATTGTGCATGTTGAAGTCCTTCACCACTTCCCATCGGTCTGATTGACTGTGTGTCTTTTCACAGTTTGGCTGTTCTTTTCGCTGCGCTCGTTCTCACTGATTATGAGAACGCCTCTCTGGAGTCTGAGGCTGGAAACACAGCGTACCAGCCCAGCAAAATTGTGGTGCTGTTCAATTCAGACCTGGAAAAACAATCCCTTCAAAGCTTTTTCCCGTCTCATTTTGTGCGTTCTGTTGTGACCTGAAGGTAGCAGAGCTCCGTTGTCTATGCTAACCTTATTCTTCCTTTTGCATTGCAAGAAATTAATGTCTTAAGATATATAGCAAGATGTGTATTGTGTGCACATCACTCTGTGGTCGCCTTCTAGCAGACAAAAATAATGATTTGTTCCAGAGTTATCTTTCCCCTTTATTGAAGACTCTTGATTATTCCGTGTACAATCTTTAAAATGTCGATGCCTCAGAAACTATGAAATCAGAATTTGCACATCACTGAAGTCATTTACTTTTATTCGATACAACTATATTGAATCAGAAAGCCCATCTTTTCTCCGAATTGATATTTTCCACAAATGATTTCGGTAAAGTCTGTAACTATCTCTCATTTCATATATTACATGCTTTTTTCATTTCACACCTCGTCATTTCGGAGATTTGGGCTGAATTGTCAGTCTACGAAAATCAGACTTTCCAACTTAAATCCTGTGAATGATTCCATTTCTGATATAAACACAATTGAATTTTTTTTTTTTTAACTATTATTCTGAAGTCTGTTTCTCCAGACTATTCTCATATCAATAGCTGTATCAAAAGTTCATGTTGGCAGCCGAATGAGGAAGAAAGCCAGTTGTGTGTTTGTACTACTAATTTTGAAAGACAGAGTTCTCCACTCAGGCACAGTTTTGTATAATCAAATTGTATGAAAAATGTCAAATGCCGGCCATTCATTCATTTCAATAAAATTTCATGCTCTTTGTTATTTATCATTACAGTGGGGGGAAAATATGGCTGAAGGTCGCTAAAAGAGGGTTTATTCTCTGACTTAAATTGCCAATAATTTTAATACAACGACAAAATTATGAAAAGCAGCATACTTCATGATTCATGTGCTTGGGTTTTGAGATTTTCACCAGTAGTTAATATGTTAGAATACTTTGAACAGATGGCGAGCTAGCCAACACAGAAACGGAGACAAACAGCACAAATTTCTGGCGGTTCCAACCTCGCAAGGCCCATTTTGTCTGTGGCACGATGTTGCTGGCTTTGCTGTTCAGTGATCTGCTGTTTATAGAAAACACTGTTCGCCCAAGATGAGTTCGTGGGGGGTTCTGAAAGCAAAATGAAAGGGAAAGAGCTCCCCTTCATTCCTTCAGCATTTTCCTCGACTGGCTGTGGTCCCTTGGTTCCTGAATCTACCACCATCTACCTGGTTTGCCCTCTTTCCAAACCTTGCCATGCCACTACAACTGGCGTCTGCAATCAGGATAGGAAACAGAATGAACTAAGGAAGACAACCCAGTCAAGGAAGAAGGCCACCAACACAGAAAGAAAAGCAGTTGAAGGAAGAAAGGAATGGTAGAGAAACAGTAAGGAAAGCCAACTGACCATGCTGCACAGCTAGGTGACCAAGGAAGCCATCACCTCCCCAGACCCAGGAAAGGCAGCAAGAAGAAACAACCTAAGACCGATACAGGACACCATGCCATCCACTTCACAATCAAGATCCCTGCCTGGCCTACACCACCTTGCCAGGCATTGCCAGGCATTGGCCCTCCTTGATGACCCAGAAGGCCATACCCTCACTTCTGGGGAGCAGCAGACAATCCGGGAACAGGTGCTGCTGGCAGCCTTCCTTTTGTCAGCCTCCATCCCAGCTGGACAGGCCCATCCTGCAGCCAGTCGCCACTTCCAGAGCCTGTGCCTTCTGCTGACCCATCAGTGTCGGGATGGACCAGACCGTCCACCATGTTTACTGAATGAATATGTAAGACATTTGGGATCATCACTGTGTTCCAGAGTCTTGTTTTACTCACGGCTAGTGTGCAGTGTTCTTGTTACTGACCGCCGATTTCCGTAGACTGTTTCGCTGTGCTCAAGCTTGCCCGGAGACTGTTTGTAGTATTAACTGTTAACTATAATTCTAAGGTACTTAAAGATTGTGCTGTGACATTTGAATTTGGTTTAAGAATGGTCTATGATGACTGTAGTACTTGTTAAAAATTTGGTAACTGAAAAAAAAAAAAGGAAAGGATTCTACATTCTGCTTGGAATCTTTCTGGTGACTTTTCAGCAGAGTCTAACCCACAAATATGATCAAATGCATTTATATAAACATTGTGCCTGACTGTAAGACAGATAAGGTCTTTGGATGAATATGGCCGAATACTGTACTGGACTTGGAGGACCCTCCTTCAAAGAACTAATCCTCTACTCATGGTGTTTTGTGACTGCTCATGGTGTTTTGTAACTGCTGACGTCATGCTTGACTTCAGAGAACTTTTGTTCACATGACAGATTCTCCTTAGTCATCTGGGCAGACGACTCACTGTAGAAACAAGGTGGGCAAATCTACTGATCTCCACTCTGTGTGCTTGCTTCAGGGTAGGCGGGTACATATATCTCCACTAGGTTTCATCGATCTTGAGGCTTTACCTATGGGGATAACCGTTCAGATAACAATCCTGAAGAGTCATTTGGCAATGTGCCATCTTTCGATATTATTGTAAGACCTTGTTGGTCCTGTCATGTCAAAAAACCAGTAGGATAGTAGTACAAAATTGATCAGACTCGTGAAAAAACTATAGTTCACTTGGCCAGATTTCCACAAACACATGGTAAGCAAAATTCATAGGATTTAGAAATTAGACATGCATGCATTTTGTTGAGACAGAAAATTTTTGTTATCGTTTGTGGACTCTTTTGCTCTCAGACTCTCTGGATACTCTTTTTTTTTTTTTTTCCTGACGATTTTACTGTGTAGTAAGATTTTGTGTGTCATTCTATGGACTGAATATCTTGATTGTTTCTTTAAATGCAAAAATGATGTATGCCCTGCCTTAAAAGTCAGTGGTTTGTTCACTGTCACTCTCATTGGGAGAAGAACTTTTTGTGTGTATGACCATAAGTCTTATAAAAGAAATTGCTCCAAAGTGACGTCCTCTGTTGGGAACTCGACTGTAAGAAATTTTGTGCACGTAACAAGTCCTTTCTCCTCATTTTTGGAACCCAACATTTTTTTATCTTCATAATTTTCTTCAAGTAACAGAACCTTTCTAGTCATTTTTGGTGTCTGACATTTTGGAATTTTGTTTCAACAACAACTCCATTCTAGTCATTTCTGGGTACCTGACTATTAGGAATTTTGTTTCAGTAACAAGTCCTTTCTGCTGACTTTAAGGAGCCTCATTTGAAACACCAAGATCTCAATAGTCAACATGAAGTGAATACAAAGAATGGGAGATATTAAGATCTTTTGAAACTTAAATATACAAGTCTTTTGTTGTTGGCAGTCAATCATTATTCCTCTCTGGAGATTTTTGTTTAAAATAACATCCCTCAAGAAAATTAGTGGCTGAAGTTCCACCCTTTGATTATTTTGTGTGTTGAATTTCAACAACCTTGTCATTTTTCATGCCAGCAAGGACACTGGTTGTAACAGAGGGGGGGGAGGGGGGGGGGGGGGGGGATGTAGCCAGGTGTACTTTGTGCTAAAATTAATTTGTCGTTTGATAGCAGTTAACGTTTGTTTCAGAATTACCTCCCACCATTCCTTCCTTAATTGATCAAACGTGATTATTTTGTGTCAACTCTTTAACAATGTGAATGCCTCAGAACCTATAATGTTGTAATGTGTACATCACTGAAATAACAGAAATTAATGTGATTTATTCATTACAACCATTTTGGATCAGAGAGCCCATATTTTATCCATACTGATATTTTGCAAAATTGATCATGGCAATTTCTGTAACCTCTCATATGTATGAGGCATGCAAAGGATATTTTTGGTACAAGCTTGTGACTGTACAAAATGACTTACAACACCGACCTCCTTTGAATAGTCATCTTCTTCATTTCACTCTTTGACACTGCAAAAGACTTTTGCTGAATTATCAGTCTTCAAAGTCTTCAAAATTAAGACTTTACGATTAAAAAGAAAAATCAAGTTAATGATTCCATTTCTATGATAAACACAATTGAAAATGTATGAACATGATTATTCAGCTGTCCATTTCTACAGAATATTCTGTAATCAAAAATAGTATCAAAAGTCCATGTCAGCTGCAGGGTGAGGAGGAAAGCCAGATGTGTCTTGAGCTAATTTTCAAAGACAAAGCTCTTGGCTCAGACACAGTTTTACATTATCAGATTTGTGTGTATGAAAAGTGCCCGCCATTCAGTCATTATGAAAAATCTAATTGCAAAGTGAGGCGACTGCAGGTGGGAAATCTCTAATTTGAAATAAATGTTAACGAACTTCAAAAAAAAAAAAAAATGAACAAACGAGTCACAAGACAAAACATGATATGTTTCGACCTCTTAGGTCTTATTCAGGCAAGATGCAAAACAATTAGGACAACGAAAATAAATGAGCAATTGCTTATCTTCATTCCCTTTCTAAGTAGTATGATAAGTGCAGCAACACTAGCAAAAATAGCAGCGGCGGAAAGGGATGTCAACGATGTATGATGAAAGAGCTAGCATTTCTATTTTGAAAAATAAATTTTAAAAAAATTTAAAAATTAAAAACAGAGACAGAAAGAAATGTGTGTGTGTGTGTGTGGTGTATGTTCCATTTGTAATGTTAGCCTCCTAATCATTGATCACCCCCACCCCCAGCCACCATCACCCCCACCAGCACCACTAAACCTATCATTACTGGGGGGAGGCGAGGGGGGGGGGGGGGGGGGGAGCTGGGGGTGGGGAGTGAGTAGATTGATGTAGCAAATGGAGAGAGTGTAGGGAAAGGGAAAAGGAAGATAGCCGTAACTTATATCTGAGGTAAACAGTGGGAGGTATGGTAGTATTCATGTATGTAGGTGGAGGATATTGCAGGTTGGTGCTGCAGAGGTAGAAGGGTACATACTACTTTTGGATGTTGATGCCATGAGGATGGAGGGTGCCAAGTTGGCAATAAGATGAGGGTGATGTTGTGTGGGTGTGGTTGAAGCGAAGAGCAACTGGTTTGGGCCCAGTGGTGGCGGATGCAGCCAGGTGTTCAAAGATGGTTGTCTCAAGAGTGTGCGAGATATTCTCAAGTTACATATATCTACACACAGCTGGCAATGGATGGCCCTAAACACATGTTGTGGCCATGACAGGGAGAAGCTGCATTAATAGTGAATGAGCTTTGAGGCCATGTAGGCTGGTGTCTTGTTTGGTGAGAAGGCAAATTTTGCAAGTGGGTTTGGAGCAGGGGGAAGTACCTGGTGGCTAGTTGTGGAGATTTTTGTTCAGCTAGAGTGCACAGTAGGTCTCTGGAGGGTTTGTCACGTTTGAAAGGATTGATATTCGGTTTGGCTAAGGCAGGTTTTGATTTTCTCCCTGGTTGGTGCAACACGACTTTTGGGTTGTCCGTGCCCTTTTATGGCCAGCGTTGGGGGCCAGGGCCTTCTTCTTTCCCCTCTTCCCGTTGCGAGTGGTTGAGAGCGAGCCCGTGCGCTCGTTCCTTGCGCGTTCAGTCGAGACCGTTGCACTGTTTCCCCTGTGCCTTCCCCTGGTACCTTTCGGAGCCATGTGCCTGCAGTCCCTCCTCACTGTGCCCTCACGCCTCTTTTTCCCCTTGGTCATTGTCTTCCCTCCGCACTGCGGCGGTCTTACTGGCACTCGGTTCGCCTCCCGCCCTGCTTTAGCAACGGTGTCCCTCAAGAATGCGCCCCCACCAACCACGCAGGCCCCTCACTGGTGCCAATGACGTTCCACCAAATTCACCCCCAACGCGGCCCCAGGGTCACCTCCCCTGCCACTCCCCCACCAACCCACTGCACCCTTTTGTCCTCCAAAAAAACCGAACAGCCTAAAAGAATCCCAACCGGGTGCGCGTCATTCCAGTTTTCCATGCCCACGTTGGCGGCACCCCCAGCACTTGTGTCTAGAACAAACGCCTGAGCAGCGCCCCAGTGCTGGTCCAATACTAGCTTGTCACTCCGTGCGATATCTACGCACATAGGAGGCACCCCCAACACTTTGCCACACCTGACGCTGAAATCCCCGCCCCCACCATGGCCACCCCAAAACCGTCGTCTTCGCTTCCACCAACCACCCCCACACAAGTCCCCACTAGTCCCACCAAGTCCTGCGCCCCCGTGGCAATCAACACCACCCCGACATCTCGTGCCAACTGGCGCACCTGATGCACCTAATTATCTTATTGCCAAACCAACCTACGCCGCACTCCAGTCTATAGGCAATACACCACAAACTTCAAACAGTAGCTATGTCCCTTTCACCTCTGCAGCACCACCTGAATATCTCCACCTACATACTGATACTACCATACCCCTCACTGTAACCTCAGATATAAGTTCACGCCTATCTCCCTTTTCCTTTCCCTACACTTCTCCATTGCTAATCAATCTACTCACCAACACCACAGCTCCCCCCCCCCACCTCGCCTCCCCAGTAAGGAAGGTTTGTGGTGCTGGCTGCGGCCGGTGATGGTGGCCTGGGTCGGTGGGGGTGATCACTGTTAGGAGGCTAACCACTTACAACCACCCAGCGGAACCCTAAAACCACCCCCCCCCCCCATTTCTCTTCTGCGCTCGTTTTATTTTACATAGATTTCTACAAACCAGTAACACTTCTCCCCACACATAGGAACCGCTAGCTCTTCATCATACATCGGTTGACATCCCTTCCGGCCCGCTGCTATTTTGTAGTGTTGCTGCACTTATCAGTTAACTACCTTAGAAAGAGCAATGAAGCTCGGCACTTGTCAATTATTTCGTTGTCACTTGTTTGCATTGCGGACTGAAGCCCTCAGCGGTCGCACAACTCTCCGTTGTCTTGTGACGTTTGTTACATTTTTTTTTTTTGCCGTTCCGTTACCCACTTTACTCCACACTTACGACTTTCCACCTGCAGATGCCCCCCTTGCCCACCTTTAGATTTTTTACTGCCTGAATGGCGCGGCCATTACCACCAGACCACCCCCATTGATAATGTCACCCTGTGTCTGCCGCCCAGCGCCTTTGTCTTTGCATTAGTCAGACACAGCTGGGCTCAGTCTTCCCCATGCAGCGACACTGGCACTTGTGCTCCTATTTTTGCTCCAGAACTATTGCTGTCGACCTGGCAGTGCCTCTCCTGTTCCTAACATGCCTTGTGTTTCTCCTCGCATGGCTCATTAACTGATTTTTGTTTTCCGTCCGTTTCTTTTGAAGCCTGCCGGCCTGCTAAATCGCAAAGGGTCTTTGCCCCGTGAGCCGCTGACATGCCGAAGCCCGTGGACTATTCCCCACGAGAGGTCGGTGTGGTACGTCTTTGTCCAGGCCCCCGATCCACTCGTACCCCTCACACCACACACCTCATAGAACCTCCTGCTCTACTAGGCGAGGCTCCCGCCCTTGCCCCTGCTCCCTTTTGCAACTCCAACCACCCCCGTTTATGGCATAGCAGCCTCTTGGCATCTCGATCCACACATCTAATGCTTGTAAGCATCCAACAGCACTCTCCTGTATTCAGCTGCCGCACCCATCCACCCCATGTATCGGTGTGACCGGATTCCCCCTGTTCAGCGTTGACCATTACTCCGTTGCCCCCTCACGGCCGGACTGGTGGGCGGTAATTCTGCCCCCCAGCTCCCTTTCCCGCCAACCTTCATTTAGCCCCCGTCCCCGGGCTCCTCCCCCTCCCTCTCACCCCGCTCTGTTACACCCAGTGTCCTTGCTTGCTGACCTGAACGGTTGTTGCCATCAACACCCCCCCTACCTCCACAAGGTGGCCCTTCAGCTATTTTCTGAGGGCTGGTATTTCCACCCCCTTCCCGCGCGGGCCATCTGCCCCTGACTGCCACCCCCACAAGCCTGTCTCTCCCCGTTGCACGTCTTACTCTCGCCTTCTGTGTCTACTTCTGTCTGATATTGCGCTTCTTGGTCTGTTTCACCTGAGGCTCCTTCAGTCCCCCAGCCCGCCCGCTGGTTACCTGCCACCCAATTACTTAGTCATGTCCCCAGCCACGGCCTCGAATGGACGTTGTGTTGCACAAAACAAACTTCCCAAAAGTCGCCCCACCCTGCGCTCGCAAGGTTGTCTTGCCCGACAAGTGCAGCCACCCCCTGGTGGGTCCCACCCTGCGGCGCCCGGCCTTGTCGTGCCCCCCACTTTCTTCCCCCCCCGGTCGGTTCACCAGAGGACCGTCCTCTGTGGGCCTTTCTTTTCTATCACCTCCATGGTCCCCCCCCCCGTTCTTGCACTGCGCGTGCGGACCCACCGGCCTTACCCGACAACGCCCGGCTACCTCCGTTTTGATTCAAGACCACCCTCGCTCTCCGTCCCACCCTCGACGATCACCCAACCTTCTACTACCGTCAACCGATCGGCCCAAACCCCCCCCGGTATCGGCGTTGAGAGCCCCCAACGCGGCCACACTGCTCAACAACACCCCTATTTTTCTGTCCTCCCCAACAAGGCCTGCATGGCGCATGTCTACCCTCCTATGAATTTTGCTTACCTGTGTTTGGCCTGGCCCACACCTTGTGACCACCTGTTTTTTATAACGGAGTCTGCATCCCACCTTTTGTCCTACTATCGAACACTGGCTTGTTGCCAGGACTGGCCCAACACGGTTACTATTGAACTCCCCCAGCTGGCCCAGTTGCCCCCCCTGATCTTCAGGCTGTTGACGATTTTCCATACGCAAAGCCCTAAGCACGAATGATGAAACTAGGGGAACTGATATCTGTACCGTACTGCACAGCAAGCCCCCCGAGCAGGAGACTCGCTAGATTTGAACACCGTTTCCGAGCAGGTCGCCCGAGCCTCGGAGAAGGCCTGGAGCACAACCCCGTTCTCTGAAGTCCGCTGGTCCAGCCGTTACACCCCATGGAGTCACCCCCCCCCCACGGTAGCGGCGTCACACTTCGACACGGCGGGCTCCACGTCCAGTCGTCTGACTCGGCCTATTATCCCGGACTGATCGTCTTCAGTCGGCCACCACATGTTCTCATCTGACATTGTCATATTGGGGTTCGCCTTGACGGCCCCCGCACGGTTCAAAGCCGAATGTCGATCCTTTCCAGATTTTTTCAGTTACACCAACATTTACCGTCCTCCCGTCATCATCGCCCTTTTAACACACACTAAAGGCCCCTGTCCCAGCCCATCCTTCCAGTCCTCGCATACTCGTCAGTTACTCTCACCCGCTCACGGGCCAGCCGCCGCGCACCGTTGGCCCAACGGACCTTCGCACCCGCGGTCCCAGTAACACCCGCCCATGCCCTAGGTGAGTAAACACGACTGGCACACCCGTGGCTCCCACACCTGTCCATATTGATTCCCGTAAAAATGTGGCCGGTTGGTCATCGACCTGCTGGGTCCGCAGACGCCTAGGTTGCCGTGGGCTTGTGCCGATGGGTGTAGTGGATGGCGGGTGCCCAGCGCTTGCCGCCGCCACCTGGAATATAGGCCGCTCGCGCCACGACAACCAAGAAGCCACGACCGGCATCTGCAGACCCCACACACAAACATCTGCAGCACACACACACCCGGCGGCGCAATGCTGGCCCTGAGCAGAGGTGGTGTGGCCCCGGAGGGATTTGAGTGTGACGGGAGCTGGTGTCGTAGGTAGCGGTGTTTTTCTGCGCTTTCTGGTTTGGGGCAGAGGATGGGTTCCTTGTTCCCGTGTTGAGGCTGGGCATTTGGCTTCTTCTGTTTTTCAGTCTCTTCTTACCGCTTTTTGTTTTTTGGCCTTTTCTTGAGGATGTTTTTAGTCTTCTGTTTATTGTTGCGGAGGCCCGTTGCGGGGCGGCAGGTTTGGCAAGCGGGCCGTATGGTGGTAGCCGCCCACTGGCCCCGCCCCCCGTGCGCGACCCTGTGCGGCCGCAGGGGACGTCTTTCCCTTCCTTTGTTTTCGCACACCCACTCCCTTGGGCGACGTGTCTTCTCTCCACGGAGTACTGCCCACCGCCCGGGCTCACCATGGGCCACGAAACCAAGGGCCTGCGAGGCTTGGCACGCGCCTTTTGTGCTTAATTGTTCGTTTCGTGGTGGTAGTCGGCTTGTCACGCTATTTACATCTCTCTGGTGCCTCTCACCCCACACGCCAGAGCCTCCTGACGTCTGTGTTTCCTTTTGCGCGTAGTCATATAAACTATCGCGCACACTCTTATCCACGAGAATCCTCTCTTTCTAGAGCGTATCCGCACTTTTCCCCGTCGATACCCACACAAAACCACCAAGACCGGCCCGCCACAGGATTGACCCTGCACTGATGGGCTTGAATGTAACCCCCCCTGATTCTACACCGGTGCGCTTGCCCCTTGTCTTTCCAACTTAGACCCAACCACCTGCCCTTTCTATTCGGTGCCACCAGATTGCCCGGATCTGGCTCGTTGGAGACCCGCCTCCCCAGGCTCATGTTCCCACACCACTACCCAACTCCCCTGTGGCCTCCATCCCGGCCTCTCCAGCGCATTTACAGAGGACACTTATGATTTGCGCCGCACTCGCCCTCCACCGACGCGGTGTGCCATGTACACACCAGCGTTTATGCCAGAGCAAGATTAAGTTCGGCTCTGTCCATTTTGTGGCCGCACTACACTTAGCGCCGCACAAAGCAGCGCACTTCTTCTGCGCCAGTGCTGACTCCCCGTCGCGCTTCCCGTGGACTAGGCTTATACCCTTCGAAACAATTTATTGTTAGCCCGGCCTCGAGCTTGTCCGCTTGACCGCACATCTCACCGTTCATCGGGGACCTCATTTGCAACCTACTTTTCTCTTCCGTCCGTGTTTGCCACCCCCACTTGACTCTTCTTTCTTTGCCTCCGGGCTACGGTTAGTTTCGCTCTTGGCCAGATCCCTGGTGGTCTCTTTGCCGGGTTGTTGTTTTTCGGCTTCTCTTTGCGTTGGTCTGCCTGTTCACTCTTTGTCGGGTTTATCATACTGTTCTTATCTGGCTACCACCACAATCACCCGCCAAATTTGTGCCACTTGCATCACTTTCTGTGGGCATGAGTGCTTTGGTGCCAGGAACCCCCCATTTACCCGTGGAACTTTTGTCAGTCAACACCTGCACCATGTGAATCTAAAATTACATAACCTTTCTTTACCATCCTAAGGCGTCACCGACTACACTGAACTGCCCATGCCAGTTCCTAAGTATGCCCCTCCCAGACTAGGCGGCCTGGCGCGGGCCATTGGCTGTGTCGCCGGTGCAGTCGAGCAACCCCTATGTCCCAGGTCTCCTGACCTTGAGCCTGCTACCCGACCAACCCGTTCGGGCTTGGGCTTTATTGATCCATTGAGTTGGTGCGTGGTGTCGCCATGTTTGGGGGACTTGTGATTTTCATAATGTGACCCGGTATGTCGCCCCCAATAGTCATGGGCTTGACAGCCCCCTATTCGAATGCGTGCTGTAACCGATCCCTTCCACCCTGAACGTCTACAGAGGCACAAACGTCTGTCCCTCACCCACCTTGCCACAGAACCGCTGACACTTGTCATGATCACACCCATCCCACACTTGTGCCACCAACAGAAACGGCTAAGGGTCGTGGTACTACTCCGGATTCTGAAGGCCATGTTGATAAAACTAGTATGCGTATCCAATCTTGTAGCTTTACCATATCTCTTTGCCCCATCTTTCAACGCAACCATAAGACTTCAATCATTTCCTAACCAGCAACACACAACCCAACAAATACTAAAAAACAAATAGGATTGGTGAAAACAACAGCACTCCGCTGATTATCCGCCCACCCCAAACAAACAACCCGACAGCCCATTCTACATCTGTGAGACTGAATCACCAACCCATGACAAGCCAAGGAGAAAACGCAAAATATGACAAAACACGAACAAAACGCAATAATGAATGGGTTACCGATAACAAATCTGGTGGCACACACACACACACACAAAAATCAGGAATCAAAACACAATACAAATATTAAATATGCATACAATGATGCCATGATTCCACGGTAAACTTTGTCGCTATAGGTTGGAAGTCAAGGACATTGAAAGATTTCACACAATGTCTTTCACAGGACAACTCCTCGCGTGTTGTCGTCCATTTCAACCAACTCCAATCAAAGATTAACAAGCAGAAAGCCTTGTTTGTGTCACAGAAAGTTTTTTTTTCTTTTTTTTAAAAAGGTGTGGGGTCGGTGGGGTGAGGGAGGGTGGGGGAGGAGGGTTCTTCCTTAGAAAAACACTACTTTGCAGAAAAAACCAGTAAACCACAGAAAAAACTACTTCCTCACGATCTTCTTCATTCTGCCTCATGATCATTTTTTTCCCTTGCTTTTTCCTCTGGGCATGCTTCTACTGAGTAACGCCCGAACCTAAAAGGCAAGACATTTTCCATGACATGCACTGGTGCGGTTGTCAACACCTGTAAAGTATACTATAACTTCATGCACTGCAACATCCATCGGATCTTTACCAAAAATGCCCCTCACAATTCACATTTAAAACAAAATAACTATAAAATTTCACAAAGAAAAACCCAACTAAACAAATAAAACCACTTAAATTTCCATTCATTTTAGCACATGCATATATAGTGTGAAAGAACGACAAACAAACTGGAAAATTCCTGAAATACTTCCAGAAAAATTGGCAGCCATGACATCACAAGCCTCTGATTATGCTGCTCCTGGGTGCAGGCGACCCCCTACTTCCAGCAAAGACCGCAACGACATTCCACACCAACAATCACAGGGCGGTCCTACACCTGACGGCAAAAGACATCAACGATGCTCCATGGTACTGACAACAGTAATGTGACAAAGACTCTGCTGGTCTTTCTGTTGTCAACATCACATAGCAGACAATGACATGACATGACATGTGATGAAATGAAGTCTTCTTCACAAAATACAGGTCAGGCTACAACCAGTCTTCCTTTTTTTTTTTTTCTTTTTCCTTCCCCTCCCTCCCCCTCATCCGTTCCGATAACCGTGTAGAACGCTTGATGGGCCAGAGCACTCCCCGCCCCATACATACTGTAGAAGCTGTGATAGGCAGAGCACTCCCCCCCCCCCCCCCCCCCCCCCAGTGATAAGCACTGTAAAAAAAATTAACACAAAGTAACAAATGGAGCAAAGTCCCTTTTTTTTGGACCTTCTATGAAGGTTTTTTTCTTGGGGAAAAAAAAAAGGCAATTCATTTCTCAAGATGCAGAGTTACACCACCTCTTTTAAAAAAATCATGTATAGTAGAGATCACACAACGATTTAATGGAAATTCATACACACACACATCATCTAAAGTATCATACACATGCAAATTAATAGTTCATGCACACACGCTCACAAAGTTAAAATTTACAAGTAAAATGTGTTTAAAAGACAACAGCTTTTGAAATGAAATGTACTCACAGTTTCGAGTCATTTTGCCCACTCACACTTCATCCACTCTTGATCAGCAAAACAAAACATCCATAGGAAAGCACTTTTCTGCCAGCCAAGAAATTTGAATGAAGAGTAATGTGTTAAAAATAATGTTAAACACTCCCCCCCCCCCACAATGAGTAAACTGCAGCTGTTAGCATTTACAGAATCCACTTACCAAATTTCATCCCTTGCTATTCATATTTTTTCTCTCACGTTCTTAAAATTAATTCAGACTAGGTATGGTCAAGATCTCTGTATAAACACTTGCTTAAATCATAATACTGATTTTATCATGGCAATATCATTTCTACTGTAATCCTCACTGGGTGCTTTTGTTAAAAATCTTTTCTTCTTGATCTTAAAAAAAAAAAAAAAAAAAAAAAACAAAACCTTCTCAATCTTCTAATTTGTTCTGTAGTTCTTAAATGCTGTGATTTAGAATGTAAAACAAAAAACCAGTAGGACAGACAAAAAGCTTGGTAAGAAAGTAATGCTACATTACTCCCTCTTGCAAAAGTGCACGCACTCACGCACATATGCACACTCACTCGCTCACTTCTCTCTCTCTCTCTCTCTCACACACACACACACACACACACACACACACACACACACACACCACACACACACACACCACATACACACAAAAGTTATATGCATGTGGTTCACACATGCACAAGTCTGAGATTTGTGACAGGCCAAGATCTGAACACCTTGCTGCCCAACCTCTTGCAAACTTGTCTGAGGAATAATTTGGGAAGCTATCTATCAATGGAATACAAACATACATGTATATCTTTTAATTGTTATATATACAAATTACATGTATGTTCAGAATATGTGATGTTTGGCTTAGCACTTTCTGATATGTTAAGATATTACAAACTGGACTACCTAAATTACGACACTGGAAGGGTCAAGCAAGATCTGCATGAACACACACACACAACACAACACACACACACACACACTTACTATTGTTGTCATTATCACTATAGTTATCATCATCATCATAGCTCATCATGCCAAACTGGGGAAAGACATGCTATTCAGCAAAAAGCAAGCAGAAGAAACCACCAACACCGACACCGACACTGAAGTCACAACATGATGACAAATCGATCAACATCCTTCATGCTGATACCAAAACCAGGCATCTCTGTGGGTCCCTGGTGCTCCCTTTTTTGATCTATTGCCCCTGAAATCTAATGGAGAAGAAAAAAAAAACCTCTTAAATGTTAACCATATCAGTGCCAGAAAAACACAGAAAATAGGCAAATTGCAAAATGGACAGCACAGTCTCCACTTTGAACAGCATGTATCGTATCACCACACTAGTCATCAGAGTGCAACTAAAGAGCTGGTGCACATACATACACACACACACACAAACACACATGTACACACACACACACACACACACCACACACACACACACACACAGAGGTGACAGACACACAGACATGTGCATCACACACACATACTGAGTGACACATCCGGTTCCCTGTATATCCAGCCTTGGGATGGTTACCAACAAGCTGCATCAATTTTGCTGTTTGCTTTTTTGTTTCGTTTTTTTTTTTTTTTTTTTTTTAAATATTAAATTCCCTTTAGAGCTGGCATGCCCTACCCACTCAGCATTCATGATTCAGTGGTCAACGCATGCATTATCTGTCTCCAAACAGAAAAGGAAACACAAAAAAAAATGGATATAAAAAAGAATTGTATTCAAACAGGGTCTCTTTCAGCTTTTCTCTCTCCCCACCCCCCCCCCCCCCCCCCCCCCCCCCCCATCTCTCTTTTTGTATCTGTCCGTACGGGAACTGAGCAAGAAGTACACCATGATGCTGACATATTATGTGAGAAACAATACGATCATGAGCATCATGTGACCTGGATTCGATGCTTTGAATGGAGGAGCCGCTGCAAACCAATGTTCACCACAGAACAGACGAACAGAGTTCCTTAAATGACTTGCCATTGTGGCACAGTGACTGATGTTGCCAATTCCTGGCAGGGCGGTTGTGGGTTCGATTCTTATCACAGTCATTCACTAGTGGGATTTTTCTATCCCGTACAGTTTACCCAGAGTTGAATCTGCTATGGGTTCGAATAATGTTGATGGGGATCACACAGTTGGGTTTCGTTCACTTAATATAAACTACATTTCTGAGAGTGTTGCTAAAATTCCTGACAACACAGCAGGTGTCTGCATCTCTTGGCCTGGTTGACACCAGGATAGATTATGAAAGTAAGCGTGCAGTACAGCTCTGTCATGCAATCTCAGACCAAAATGGAACCCCATAAAATCGCATTCTTCCATCTTCACCCTCATGATCAGCATTTAAAGAAATTTGTCTAAAAAATTCTGTGGCCATCATGCCCCGCTCTCATTGTGACCTTTGTTTATATTTCCTGTCTTATGTTTTTGTTTGATTCCATTCATGATGGTAGTCACCGGTTTCAGTATGTTCATGGGAACTGTTGCTGAATCAGTGAATGTACGTGGGGCGTTTCTCCTGTTGATTGCGTTTTTGTGTCATTGAAGAATGGGGGACCATTTGTCAAATTAGAACAATTCGCCGCCCAGAAACACAGCTGCTGTTAGTCTGAAAATCAAATTTTACAGGAGAGGAAGGCAAAAAAAAAAAAACACACAACTGATTATTATCCCCACAAGATGCACTGCGAGCTGAGTTAAAAGTAATTTTGATTACAGCACGCTTATTTTTAGGATAAAGTGATTGGGACTTGACTATGTTATGCCCCTTGACCCGCTCTTATAGTATACCAAAAATCTCAAAATGTCAAAAAAATTCAACTTACGGCAGTTGTATTTCCGGGCGGCAAATTGTTTCTGGAGCTGCCAGTCATGAGATTGAAGCAGTTGAAGGGCTGGAATTTGTGGAGCTAGAAGAAAACGCTCCTACCCAGCAGAAAATGCATAATCATGTTTCACGCCACTTTAGTTAAGGTTGTGGAAGGAGATGGATAGGCTGGATCACCTTCTGATATATTATGCCTTAGACAGTTTACAGTCCCTAACAACACTTAGCTTGAGGTACCTGACCTTTGTTTGTCCTGGGAAAACAACATTTATTTGTGAATGGGAATGTTCCGATAATAGTTGTTATCAAAGTTTCACAACATTAAAAAAAAAAAGAAAGTAAAATAAGAAAGAAAGAAAAAAAAAAAAAAAAAGAAACAGCTTGTTGATGGTTTTCTGACCAGCATGCAAGACCACAACTTTGCAGGTCAACATCCGCCACAAACTGATGCTGCAAATCTCCAGAACCACATGAACAGTTTCATATCATCATCGCACATCAATCACACCAACAATTTCACACCATGTGCTTTCGCACACTAGTAATACAAACAAAAAAACAGAATAAAAAAAAAAAAACCAACACCACCACCAGCTGGTTCAAAACAATGCACGCAGTCATGTGATGTCTTCTAACAAACAAACAAACAAAAACAAAACCAAAAAAAAAGGCAACAGAGCTGAAGCATCGACTGAAACTGAAAGACCACGTACGCATTCTGATGTATTATTGCACAGAAAAACAAACAAACAACAAAAATGAAGTAAAGTGTGTGTGTGGGTGTGTGTGTGTGTGGTGTGTGTGTGTGTGTGTGTGTGTGTGTGTGCGCGCGCCTGTGTGGTGCGCGAGCGTGGTGTGTGTGTGTGTGAGAGTGTGTGTTTGTGCTTGCGCACATCTATACAGAATCACAAGCAACGACAACAAATCACATACACTTATGAGCCTGGCAACCACCATTCCTCTCCATTCTATCATGTAGATAAGTTACATCTTTTACTGCCATTGAAATTCCAGATTCTGCTACTATCACATCATATTTATGAAATCATTGTACAATCTGACACAATCTCAATAAACCCCAAACTGCTTTGATAACGTAGTACACAGCAGCAGAAAAAAATGTACACTGTGTGTGTGTTTGTTGATTTCAATTCCTTATTGTTAGTTTAGACCCCAAACGTGGTGCGCGCGCACACACACACACACACACACACATGCACACACATACACACAAACACCCCCCACCCCCACACACAAAGTCAGAGGGAAATCTTTATCTGTGGCAACCACCAGTGTTCCCCAAACTGCAGAACTCTATCCTTTCCACTCAAATGACAGACAAAATGTAGCCCAGTCAAATGTACAATTACTACAAATCAGTATTTAAAAAAAAAAAAAAAAAAAAAAAAAAAAAAAAAAATTGGGAAGAGATAGCAGATCTCTCCCACATCAATGGATGGTCTAGTCCGACTCTGGATCTAGATCCACATCCTTGAGCCATAGCCTTCAACTGTCACTGAAACTAGTTCGTTTGCTTAAAATTGCATAATTCTGCCAACAGATGCCATGGGAAACATTTAGACTTATCTCTGCGGAGGTAGCAATGAAAACGACCAAAACAGGTGTAAATGTCTGAACACCACAGTGGAAAGCGCACACACACACACACACACACACACACACACATACGCACGTGCGCACAAACACACTCACGCATGCACAGACCATAGCTAAATTGACCTCTTACCTCAGAAAGAACACATGACTCAATAATTTATTCCCTTTTAACAAATGTCTGTTCAAGCAAAGGTAAATGAGTCATGTTTTCATGGGAACAACAACAACAACAACAACAACAAAGCAACAGGTTAACAACACCAAACTGTTAAGAATTCTGAACCACTGTCAACACTTCTTTCCTTATGAACCCGACGGAAATGTTTTCCAGTCCGAGTCGGTGCAGTGAATCCTGGTAGTACTCCATGATGGGGCTCATGGCTCATCTGAACTGCTAACAACTTACAACTTGCTGGAACCCCAGCAACCTCAAACACCATTCTGAAAAAATAAAAAATCTGAAAACTTTATGCCACCGTTCCCCCCCCACTCCCCCCCCAAAACAAACAAAAACAAAACAAAAAAAATGACACACACAAAAAAAAAAACCTTCTTATGTTTCCAAGACCCTCCTCGGACATTCTCTTTAACTGTATGATGTACATTGTGTATCAGTTTAAAAAGAAACAAACAAACATCAGCTAACCAGTCCAGTTTTTTTCTTATCAATCAAGAAAAAAAATTTCCACCGATTTTGCACACACACACACACATGAACACATGATATACATACAGAGTCAATCAACGACCACTTCAACAGATCCGTGTGATCTGATTTCCTTCACATATGATAAATCTGATTTTCCTTCACATAAAAATCAAGTGTGCGGAATCACTCTGCACAGACAGACACACTTTGTCAGTACAACACTATGTTAATCTGACAGTAAATGGTTTCAGTCAGTCAGTCAGTCAGCACAGACAGCCCAGTGCAACAACAATAGGTGTGGATTTATATTGAAAAAAAAAAAGTGCCATCAAAGGCACAACAGGAGCAAAACACATGCATGTTACATGTTCAAAATCTCCCAGATGACAAAAAAGAAACAACTCCATACCACTGACTTAACATTTAGGTTCTATCATGTATATTCTTCTACAGATTCTGGATAATAGCATTCAAGGCAGAAATTGATGGAGAACTAGGACTAGGCTGCATTTTTTGTTGTTTGTGTTATGAGTAAAATATCACAAGATCATTCCCATGCCCATTCACTGATCAATCACAAAGCAACGAACAGATATGATCATCTTCCCTTCTCTGGAAATGCGACTTGATACGGGTGATAGGTCACACACAGCTGGACATGAATGTCAAATTGTAAAGCCACGCCACTTATTAATTAACAATTCATCAAATTTCTCTCAATGATTTGAATGTCTACTCAGAAAACAAAATTCTTTTTCCAACCTGTACTCTGTTCAGGTATTGCCTTTATCTTTCTCAAAAAAAAAAAACCCTTAATTGTCTCAAACCATGCCTTAAAACTAATCTGAAAGAGAAAAACCCTTTTAAATTCTTGTCTTTGCAACATGCCTAGGAGCAATCAACCTAAAATATGCTTCAAAACTGTTTCTGAACAAAGTACTTTTTGTAAAATTGATTCTGAAAATCAAAATCTCAACCATAAATTTAAAAGTCATTTTCTTAGGATGCTTCTTCTGAAATATGCTTCAGAAACTGTTTCTCCCAATAGGAAGCATGCCTCTAAACTCAATACCACTGATATCCATAACAATTTGTAAATCAAATGTTCTTCCATATCCCAAAATGTCCCTTCATAAATGTAGTACTGCATATTCTCCTTCTTTCTAAACCCCTCTTCCCTCACTAATCCTACCCCAACCCCTTTCTTCTCACCAAACTGTGGTCAGGAACACCATCACCAACACAGTGATCACACACCAAGAACACCAACATCAATGAGATTTGCGACTGCGCAGACTGCGCCTTGAGGCTGATACATCTCCGCCTCCGTGACCTGAAGGGCTGGGGTCAGGAACATGGGCAGTGGGGACACTGCTGGACTGTCGACCTTCGCGGCTGCGGTATCCGACACTGCTGCTGGGTTCACTTGGCGGAGTTTCAGCTCTGATGTCAGTATCACGCTGGCCATGAACTTGTCTTTCCTCGACAGTCGCTTGCCCCTTGTGACAGGGGCATGGGCAAATGGGAGAAGAACGTTTGGAGTCTGTTTTGATCTTCTTGGTGCTTTGGGGTGTCCCTGGTGGTTCTGTGAGATTTGGGATTGCCTGAGTTTACCTGTTCATCCCCTGACTGGGTCACCTTGCTGGAAGGCTGAGCTGGCAGCCCTGAAAGGAAGCTCCCTGAGCTAGATGACTATCACCAGCGCGCTTTTCATCCCCACTCTTGCTCTTCTTCATTGTGGCCTGGGAGGTGGCGCTTCCAGAACTGGAGCGCAGGGAGCGCAGGCAGGCGTGCGGAGCGCTTCCGAGATTCAGGAGGCCCGCCAGAAAGGTAGCTGCCCTGGACATCCCCAGACTCCAGAGGGAAGGCATCCTGGTCACTTTGAAGGGGACCCTCTTCCACACCAGGTGATTCACTGGTTCTGCTGCCTCGCTCTTTCTCCTTTCACTTCTTCCCCTCTTCACACCTTTCGACAATTCAGCTGCCCAGAGGTCTTCTTGAGATGAGGTCACTTGGTTGATGCTGCTTGCTACATGCTGCTGGCTATCAGTTCTGGCTGCCTCCATGGCAGCGGAGTTGTCACAATCCTTGATTGCTTGCGTCGTGTGCCATGGTGATCTTTGATACTTCGTTTCCCTTTGTCAGCAGCCAGCTTCATGAGATTGAGGCCTGAAGAGTCTTCACCCTCGTGAGCTATGAGGATGTGCGTCTTCAGAGTCATCTGGCTGTTGAAGACACGGGAGCAGTACTGGCACGGGATCTCATCGGTGACACTGTCGTCATCATCGTCAGAGGGGTCCGAGTCTGGTCTAGATAAAGATACATCTATGATACAGTTAAACAGGTTGGCCATCCCTAATGGACCTCCCTCCATCTTGCTCATCATGGTCTTCATGTGGGCCATATTACCCCCTCGGCCATCATGGCCATCATGTCTGACATGCCCTCTTTAGCCATCATGGCCATCATGTCAGGCATGCCTCCTCCCTTAGACATCATGTCTGCCATTGATCCCTTAGGGTCTCCCAAAGCTTTGGGTTGTTGCTGAAGCACTGCCTTTAGTCATCGACTCCATCATCTTGGCCATGACGTCATTGCCCCCTCGCTCCACCGCTCCATCTGCAGGGGGGGCATCAGGTCCTGAACTGGCCATGGCCAAAAGTTTTGTCACCAGCAGAGCTGCGGTCCTTGGATGCCTGAGTGGGTTCGTTTTTTTCGCTGCCTCCAGCTGGTCCTGGAGTGTGGACCGGTGGTTTTGAGCTGCCTTCCTTCTTCCCTTGTCCTTTGTCCCCTGAAGCTTGCTGACCTGAGGATTTTCGGGCAGATGGCGGAGATGAAGAATCTGTCCTCTGTACACTGGTCTTGCCGCTGCCTTCCTGAGAACTGACAGGTGTGGTTGTTCTATTGCCTGTTGAGGTGGATGATTTATTACCCCATTTCTGAATCAGATGCAGGAATCTCTTCAGATGCATCTCTGTCTTCAGATGCATACAGTTTTCAGATGCCTTCTGTTCCGATTCATCCATAGTGAACCAGAAGTAGTGTTTTTTTTTTATTTGTTTGTTTCCCTCTTTCTCTTTCTAACTGATGGTGCACGATGTGAGAAGACTGTGGAGAACTGGTATCATCGACCACACCTATTCAAAAAAACAATCAGTTTTTTGCACACAGCACATCTCACAAAGTAGTCATCAAAACCCAGATGAGCTGGGTATGATGACTGAGCAGACTGCGACTGTCCTGAACAATGGTGGCATTGTATCCTGAATCTGATACATGGGTAGAATCACATCCAGATGCTGCCTTCCAGGATGCCAACACCCTGCCTGGAACAGACAAGCATGAAGTGAATGCAACCATCCATTAACAAAGTGAGCTTTTTTCAGCAAACAGCTACACACTCACTCTGGAACAAACACGCACCAAGTAAATGCAACCATCCATTAATAACCAATTGTTGTTTTTTTTTTCAGCAAACAGCTACACGCTCACTTGGTGCACCTTTGCTCCAGAGTGTGTGTGCAAATGATTCTTCTATTTTTTTTTTTTTTCTACCTTAAATGCATGCATGGGTTCACACACACACACACACACACACACACACACACAAAGATCTTAGTTCAAGTTCTTATCTGAAGAACCTGATGGGAGATGGGAGTCTGTGCAGACGTTGACTCTGAAGAGGACATCTCCTTTTCTGACCTGGGTGCCCAAGTGGGGGACTTGGAACAAGAGAACAATGCTATATCCACATCGCCAATGATCCTCTGTACTTTTCGCCAAGCTTTCTGACCGACAGTAAAGCCACTCATCTCTGTGATACATCAGTAAGGGGTTCGTACCGATGATGGATTGAAACATTCACTGTTTCTATGGGGTTGTTTGTGAAATTTGAAGCACAGGAAAAAGTGGACGGGTAATCACAATAGTCCTTTAAAACCACAACAAAGCATGCACACAAAAATGCCAAGTTTGCACAAGTCCCTACAGGTATGGAATAAGTTTAAGAGAAACTTGGATACCCTTTCATGGACATTAAAGTTTGTAAATGATAACTTGGGTGCCCTTTTAAGGCCTTTTAAATCTGTAAGCACCAACTTGGTTTGTGTAAGAATTTCTAACTTTGATGTTATATGCTTCCCACTCCCTCTTCTTCCCTTCTCTCACACTTCTTCCACTACCCCCCACCCCCACCCCCCCCAAAAAAAAAAAAAAAAAGAAAAAGAAAAAAAAAAAAAAAATAAACAAACAACAAAAAGAAAAATAAAAGAGAGAGAGGAAAAAAAGAAAAGATCTTACGGTTTGTTGAATGAAAGAGAAATCAGTTTCTAGCATGTGTCTAAACCTTACCGCTGGAACCCCTTAAATCATTTGCAGGAACTTTGGAAATTGGACCCTCCAACAGTAACATCAAGATGACTGAATTTTGCATTTACTGATAAAGCAGACCACCCACCCCCCCCCCCCCCCCCCCCCCCCCCCCCCACCCCCCCCCCCCCCCCCAATCTAAGTTAAGGTAAGACTGTACACAAACTTTGTCGTCAGAGTGAACTATGACTATGAGCATCTTCAGGATACACTGAGTTTGAAATTTAGTTCAGCTGGGTCTTCAAAGTTTGCTAAAGTCTGAAAAAATCTCGTGCTCCTTTCAGAGAACGAGCCCTGAAGAAAAAAATGAAGGAAACATCATCATATACCCACAAAACAGCACTCTCCCAGTACTCACGGCCATGACATCTAATCCAGATTCCTAACTCAGCTTCTTCGTTCCAGCTACCTGTCTTCTGGAGTCCTTACTCAAGACCAGCAGAGAGATGAAGGAGGAGTGGGGCTGAATAGGGGCAGTTGAACTGTTGACTGAATGCACTTCTAACCACCTTATGCTTCAGTCGACAAATGATGGGTTTAAAAAGAAAATGCATTTTCCATAGATATAAATGCCAACATCCACGTAACACGTCTATATTAAAAGATGACAATCCCCCCCCCCCCCCCCCCCAAAAAAAAAAAAAATCCACATCTAATTTTTTTTTGTTGGAAATTCTGGATTTAAAGAAAAAACTAAAACTCAGGGTTTGGGGAATAATTTCTAAATTGGGGAAGTTCCTGAAAACTCTTTGTGAGTTGGCAGCTGTATTCTTCCTCTTCAGTACAATGACACAATCAAGGATTTCACTTATAACCCCCCCCCCACCCCCCAAGCTGTTTTTTTTTTTTTTTTTTTTTTTTTTTTTTAAATAAAACCAATGTGCAACATAATCAGCAAAGTTGATAGCAACCATGTCTATCACAAACATTTGCAGTAATTAAATTCTTTGCGCTATGCAAGAAAGGTAAACACATGGTACCATGCTACACGACTGTTCTGGAATATATCAATGTAAGAACTGAAGAAGCCTGTGTTCAAATCTCATTTTTTTTTCATACACAGACTGTTTTTTTTTTTTAAATGATGCTGTCTTCTCTGCCCTTGTGTTTATACCGAGAGAATTTTGCCATGTGATTGATTCTACAAGTGTTTCTTTTGTCATGATGAAAAACAAAGCAAAACAAGACAGCAAAATCTTTTGGATTAACAAAAAAAAAAAAAAAAAAAAAACTGAATGATGCTAAAATTGGTTAACAAAAGCTATGCTAATATGAGCTTGTCTGTCATAGAAAAAATATATAGTTTGGGAATATAAGTGACCATTACAGATGAATTTTACAATTGACTTGATACCGCAGCTGGCAAAATTCTGCCGCCGAGTCACTCTGGGTGGGTGTTCAGTGGGGCCTGTTCTGATCTAACATGCGCAGGGCAACACCTACCAAGCCCCCTACAACTTCTTGACTATTTTGTGCCAACCTATTTCTGTTACCATCTGATCAGGATGGCACCTGAGGAGAAGGGTAAGAAAGCACCTGCACCAACTTCTCTTCCATACCTTTGCACCCACACCTCTCTTATCTCCGTGGGATGATTCTGGAGTGTTTGCAACAGATACATGTAAACTGGAAACACATTACCGCTAAGATTTTCTTTCGATACGCCCCCACTCTGCCCAACAAAAAACCTCATTTTCATTAATGACCCTTCTTTAGAAAACAAAATGTGACATCACCCTCAGAAGCTAGCTTTCAAGCATTTTCAAGGTGGTTTCCTCACACGATGAGATGTCTTCAATGCTTTGAAGACCGAGTCTCCAAATTCAAAACTGGTACAAGCTTTGACCAGCAAAAGAACTGTAGTAGTCACCGTACCTTTTGACAGTTTATACGCCCACAGCCCTAGTTGAAAAGTCAGTGTAACGGCTACCCACACACGGCCGATTTTAGCTTGGTGTCACATATACATTTTTAAGACTGATCCTTTATTTAGATGACATCATTTAACCTGAAAATAAAACTTCAAAAGAACTCAAAAACTGAAACAGACCATCAGAGAGGCAGAAGGGAAACAGAAGTATGAACATGGTTAATGTATGTGCAACAGATGTGATTATGACAAAAAATTGGTTCATTGTCGAAAACATGCTGAAGAAGATGAAATGCAGGAGGAGAGCGAGAGAACAGGTCATACGGGACACACACACAAAAAAAATAATTTATTGAGAGATAGCAATTCAAAGCAAACAAAACAAACGAAAAAGAGATGAGTTTCATATCTAATTTCCATATCAAAACAGACAGACAGCAGACTGAGCGAGAGAGGGAGTGTTAAATAAAGAGAGACGGATACAAATCTACCCTCTTTTTCTATACACTTATATGGACAAAGAGAGAGAGAGAGAGAAAGAGGAGAAAGAGAGAGAGAGAGAGAGAGAGAGAGAGAGAGATGGAGAGAGAGAGAGAAAGAGATAGAGAGAGAGAGAGAGAGAGAGAGAGAGAGAAAGAGAGAAGGAAGAAAGAGAAAGAGAGAGAAGAGAGAAAGAAAAAAAATGTGAGTGAGAGAGAGAGACAGAAAAAGAGAAAGAGAGGGAGGGAGGGAGAGAGAGTATTAGTTACTATTACATTCCTTTTTTCACAACATCAACATACTCCATACTGAATATGACTTTAACTTAGCCTTTCTCAAACTTCCTAAAGCAAACCGGGCATCAATTTTCAACGATCTGTCAACTCTTTGCATCATCTTTTCTTCACTGTGAAAATTTCATTTCCCACCTCTTTTCCGAGTCAGACAATGCGATGGCTTCAGATTTCCACCATTAGGAATAGAAAAGAAATGAACTCAATTTCAATCTTCCATCACAAAAATGTGGTGAGTACGCTTTCTGTGAGCCCTTGCATGCATTTATGTGTATATGGGAAAGGAGAAACAGGTGAGACATGGGGTGGTGCTAGGGGTTAAACCATAAACTGGTACACCCAAGAGCTAGACAGTGGGATTGAGACATAAATGGGTGACTGGATCATTGCGTTTTGTGATGTTTTTTTTTTTTTGCTGTTGTTGTTGTGTGGATGTTGTGTTTTTTTTTTCTTTTCTCCTCCATCCTTTTACCCTATGGTAAGAGCGGTGTGTAACATCTGTTGAAAGTTTTTTTTACTTTTTTTTTTTTTAAAGTGACATATTTCTGTGATAGAAAAAAAAACTGTTCTTATTTTTTAAAAAGTGTCTGGCTGTAGTATGAAGGTGCACACAACATACACTCACACAACAGCACTGAAGTTATTATGTAATGTCCCCATCTAGGAATGTATAGCAACAGCATTACATGAACGCAAACTTCTATGTAACATGCCAACATAATATTTATTTCATACAAACATATACTGAAAGGCAAAAAAGAAAGAAACCTTATCAGTTATCAGTCTGCAGCATAATACTGTTCATGTAAAAGCGGGTGGGTGAAGAGTGGAGGCAAGAAGAGGGAAGGGGGAGGGGGTTCATGGTGGCATAGACAAATGTAAAAAAAAAAAAAAAAAAACTGTACCATTTGCAAGAAAAATAATTGGCCTGAAGGTCCTTAAAAAAAAAGACAACCAACCAGCCAAACAAAAAGAAAAAAGAAAGAAAGAAAGAAAGGAAGAAAGGGGAAAAAAAGACAGAAAGTAAGAAAAGAAAGGGAAAAAAAAACAAACAGAAAACAACCTTCAACTTTCATACATATATACAGACACACTCTTAGGGGATTCTATGTTAAAAGGGGGCGGGGGGGGGGGGGGGGGGACGAAATGTTGAGAGAAGAGTAGAGAGGAGAAAAGAAGACCGCAAAGAGAAGAAGACTGAGTCCTAATCTAACAGTAACACATTATGTCCTCGGAAACCACCAGACACATCATAATGCAGACAGCAAAGAGAAGAAGACATCCTCGGAAACCACCAGACACATCATAATGCAGACAGCAAAGAGAAGAAGACATCCTCGGGAAACCACCAGACACATCATGATACAAACAAACAGCATCAATGTTCCATGGGGTGGGGGAAATAAAAAGTAACGAGAAGTGACAGTCCCCAAAAGCCAAGCCAGACCACAAACGCCATGGCCTATGAACAGACCCCTCCCAAGAACTCATCAGGATATTCTCCTGAATGTGTGGTCACATTCAGGATTAACACCCCCCCCCCCCCACCACCACACCCTAGGTGTCAGGGTGTATAGCCTGTATCATGTATGGTCATGTATGAAGATCCACAGGACTTGCCAAAACCATTCTACAAGGGACAGTGCAAGGAGGCAGGAGTGAAAAGACACAGAAAGAGATGGGAGGACAACATCAGTGCTTGGACTGGCCTCACACTCAGCAACCACTTAAAAGCGTCTGAACACTGGAGTCGTGGGAGGAAGCCGATTGTGAAATCTTCACTGGCACCTTGCGAAATCTGCAATGGCGCCCCAACCGTAGGTAGAGGGCTTGTTGAATTATTAGGCTAGACTGATACCACCAGCAGGGGCAGCACTTTAGGAGGGACAGGCAGAAAAAAGCTGACAGTCTGCACGTCCTACAACAGCCTGTGTCCGACTCCAGCTCTCCATGGCTCACTGTGACCTTTGCCCTCTGCAGGCTGCCTCACTGGTGAACAGCTGGACAGCCTGTTTGAGGGGGAGACGAGGGGGTGGTGGAGGTAGGGGTGGGTGTATATGGGTTATCAGTTTTATTATTGCATGACCCCCCCCCCTCCAAAAAAAAAAAAAAAAAACTATGGAGCAAGTTGTATCTGCTGGCAGTTAAAAAAAAAAAAAGCATTGTCACTGCAGTAAACTGTAAGTTCAGGTCTTGGTTATTTACAGTCCCAGACTGTAGTCTACGCTCATTAACTTTGTACAGCATAGAGAGTACATCAACAATTATTGATAGAAGAGACAAAACACCAAGACTTTTTAAAAAAAAAAAAAAAAAAAAAAAAAAAAAAACCCAGCAAGGTGGAAGTTTCAGCATGGTGTGGTGGGGTGAAGTTTACCAGAAACAAGTTACAACCTTTAACCTTTTCCCCCAAAAGCAACGACACACAACAGAGTTTACAACAACAACAACAACAAAAAGCGGAGATTGAAAGAACACATGCTCAAAGAACACTGACTCCATCCATGTCTTTATCACCTTCGACAGCATATGCCAGAAAGCCGGATGTTAACACTGCGGCTGGCATGCGCTGCCTGATCGAGAATCTATCTCTACCGTGTGCTTCCTTGAATCTTTCCTGAAAAATGGTGCCCCCCTGAGGATGCACTGTTTAAAGGGGGGAAAAAAAAAATTCCGGCATTTTAAACCCTAACCGGAACGTTCTGAGCAAAAGCTACTCAGGCCTGGGGATATACTAGGGAGGTTCCCCCACCTTCTATTTCATGCCCCCCCCCCCCCCCACCCCCCCCCCCCCCCCCCCCACCCCCCCCCCACCCCCCACCCCCCCCCCCCCCCACCCCACCCCCCCCCCCCCCCCCCCCCCCCCCCATTGGTTCTGTCTCAGGGTCGGTCGCCGTTGCAGAAACAAAAGAACTGCTGAACGAGTTTTTCCGCGTTGGTATACGGGCACGTGCGTTTTAAAACTTATATTTGAAAAAAAAAAAAAAAAAAAAATGTAATATTTTTTTTAATCTTTTAAGGTCTTTCGCTTCGCAACCTGTTGTATCACAGTCATCGTTGGCTCCTACAAACTAGCCACAACCAACAAACTATAGGCGGAGGTCCAGATACTCTGTGTGTGTGTGTGTGTGTGTGTGTGTACTGCCGCCGGTTTGCTGAAATCATTTCGCGGGGTAAGGCCCTATGTGTATGTCGTCTAAAGATCTAAATCTTCCCGGCCCAGTACCGCTGAATCAGGAACATTTTACTTTTTTCTCCTCTTTTTTTCCCCCTTTTTTTTTCCTTTTTAAAATTGAAAAAAAAAAAAATTAAACTATTACTGCAATGATGACCGCAACGACAAATGACAACTCCGTTTCCTATCAGTGATGCACCTGACGCACAAAACGCTGAAGGTGACGGCGAGGATGACACCGCCGATCGTGGACACGCGTGGAGGAGTCGAAACCGAGATCGATGTTACAGTTGACGACAACCACGCTGGGATCGAATCGGATCTTTACGGGGCTAATCCGGATTATCTCCCGTGAGATCGAAATTCAGCAGGCTTCTCATCTGTGCCACGGTTCAAAGGATAAACATAAAAATAAAATTTATAAAAAACGTGTGTGTGTGTGTGTGTGTGTGTGTGTGTGTGTGTGTGTGCGCGCGCGCGCGTGCACGCATGTGTTTGTGCCTCTCACATGCCTGTGTGTAAATGTCCGTGAACGTGTATACTTGTTCATGTCTTCACATGTGTCTAGTGAATGCCGGTGGGAGGAGAGAGAGAGAGAGAGAGAGAGTGCGCGCGTGTGTGTGTGAAACTCGGACCTTTTTGTCTCAATTATTTGAGTGCAAGTGTAACTTGATAAATCCATGCGCCCCGCCGTCCTATTATGAAATTATTACGGATAGGAAAAAGTATGCACATCTATACGTCCTTGGCGTCTTCTCAAATATACTAAACCCGGTAGCAAAGTTAGTTAATTAAATGCACCACATAAAATAAACCAGTAAGAAAAAAAAAAAAAGCTCCGTAAGCTGCTTGCAGAAGGTGTGTGAAAATCCAGGCAGCACGCTATTCGTTGGGACACGGTTGAACACAATCGCTGACAAAAACGCTTGACATCAATCACAGGCATAAAGGCTGAACACAAAAGAAAAAAAAAAGTCGGATGCACGCCAATTTCCACATTCCTTCTATTCCTGGAACATCTTTCCTACTTCACTTTACTTGCCGCTTTGGGGTGAAAGCCACAACAGTTGCTCGTTGGGGGAGTAGAGTGGGAGGGGAGGTGACAGCAAGCGGAAGAGGGGGGGGGGGGGGGGGGGGTTCTGGAGGGAGAACTAAAACTAAGGAGGGACAGGTGACCTCACCCCATCATGGTGGCTGAGGAGGGTGGGGTGGGGAGGGGGGTGCGAGAGAAAGAGAGAGAGAGAGGGTGGATGGGAGGAGAGGTGTTAAAGGGGAGGAGAGTTCACACAGGTCATTGACTGACTGGCCGCGGGGAGACAGGGCTGCGCGCGCGCGCGCGCGCGCGAAAATAGGCCAAGGTCAACCTACGCCCAATCCCACGGCTGTTTGACGATCACGTTCGGAGAGTGGTCCCCTTGTTATGTTCGGTGCACACTTGGAAGTCAGCAGCCACCGTACCGCTGACGGACCTACAAGCTGACTTGTCAGCACAGACGTGTAGTAATGTTCATTGTTCTGCTAACGTTTCTCAACCTCTCCCCTGGCAGAACCAACCGTCTACCTTTTTGCAAGGGCAGGCCGTTCGTGGCTCTTTCACGTGCAGCACGTGCGCTGTGCGTGCTCTGTTGCGCATATCGACCGCGGATCATCATCCATCCGTTATCGGGGGGGGCGGCTGGGTTGCAGATCGGTGGTGACGCGCTCAGCTCGCAGTGAAAACTTGGCCAGCTCGAACTCCCAATGACTTTCTCTCTCTCTCTCTCTCTCTCTCTCTCTCTCTCTCTCTGGATTTCTTCTTCCAATCTTTAACCATTTCAACAATTCCGAGTTTATACAGTGTGAGCAGCCTGGCCACCTGGGGCTGATCTGCTTGAACGAAAGGGTTACTTCTCACTTAAAAACTCTACTTAACAAAAAAAAAAACCCAAAAAAAACCAAGTACATACATACATACATAGATAAATAAATACACACAAAAATGTTGCCACGAGGGGAAAAAAAATCGCTTGACGACTGCCAAGAGAACGCACAGCAAGATATTTACAGTTTCTTGAAACATGATGTACTTTCAGACTTTTGGTGCTTTGGAACAAAAAACATTGTTTCGTTATTTCACGAAGAGTCTAGGTGCTTCGCTATTTCACGAAGAGTCTAGGTGCTTCGCTGTTTCACGAAGAGTCTAGGTGTTTCGCTATTTCACGAAGAGTCTATGCGCTTCGCTATTTCACGAAGAGTCTAGGTGGTTCGCTATTTCATGAATAGGCATGGTGCTTCATTTGAACTCTAAATGCTGGGGAAAACTTTCGACCAAGATGTTTTAAAAAAAAAATCCTTTCATAGTGCGTATCTTTGGATTTATGATGCTTTGACAAATTCAGCCACTGTTTTACTGGTTACAAACTCCCTGTTTGATCGTAAACGCTTGACAGACTCAATTTGGTCCAACGACTTCAAAACTTCGAAACATAATCATTAAACAAAGCTTTTGTTTTCAGCTTCGTCAAATTTGAAAGTTATAGTTTGCTTAGTTTCGGAGTAATTATAAGTCTGAGCACATCAGGTCTAGCGCCCGAAGATCGCTCGGTCGCAGGTCGGCGGTGCCGTTCTGTGGCTATCTAAGTAAAAGAAAGATTTGTGACATTCCCCCTCCCCCCCCACCAAGCTATTTTACAAGTGGGTGCTTCACTTTTCAAGCCGCTCATAACAGTTCTGCATCCGTTAGCTCTAGAGGCGTGGAGTAAAAACTGGTACGAATCGAACAACGACCGATGAACACGTGTGTGACGGTGCTGCAATCCGGTTCGAGTAGCCGTAACGAACCGCTTTCAGGTGTGTGTGTGTGTGTGCGTGTGTGTGTTTGTGTGGTGTGTGTGTGAGTGTGAGTGTGTATGTGTGTGTGTGTGAGTGAGTGAGTGTGTGTGTGTGTGTGTGTGTGTGTGTGTGTGTGTGCGTGCGTTTCCAACGCCGCAAACCGAAAGTAGCCGTTTCAAAGAAAAAAAAAAAAAGAGCCCCCCCCCCCCCCCCCCCCAGTTGTAAGGCCAATGCTTTCTCAGTTTTTGACTGTTCTTTAACTTTTGACAAGATTTCTCTGGAAAAACTCTTGTCCCCCATCCCACCCGTCCTATTCCCTATCCCCGCCTCTGCCTTACGTTGTTTTGTTTTGTTTTTCCCGTGGCGTGGCATTCACCAGGGTAAAGAGGGGAACGTAGGTTTGGTTGAGAAAAGGAAGGGGGAGGAGGGAGGAAGGGGTGGCGGTGGGGGGTGGGAGGGGACACCTCCTAAACAGTACTTCGCTTCCCTTAAGTCCTACACCATGACTAAGTGAACAGTGACCAGCTGTGCACATCGGCCACATTTGTAATGGTCAAGTCACACCAACCCGTCAATCAAACCTGTTAAAACACACACACACACACACACACACACGCACGCACACACATGCACGTACACACACACACACACACACACACACACAACACACACACAACACACACACACATCTACCTGGGCTTTCGTCATTTTCTAATTAACTCTTCAGGCCACAAGATCACTATTCCCACGATTATAAAATTCAGACGGTCATTATGATCTTTGACTACAATTTTTTGAGAGTCAATGTCATATTTCTGAGTGTCAGGCTCGAAAGATTTTTAAAAGGTGTAAGGGAGAGACTGAGCATCTTCCGGATTGTTTCTTGTAAAAAGCGGGAGGGGGGAGGGGGGAGGGGGGGATGGGAGGGGAGTGTCCATCCTCACTATCTAAAACATCTCCAGCATTAGGTTTAGCCTAGGAACTGAAGCTGATGCAACGGAAGGTAGCCTCATCTCAACAATTGCTTCGTTTGCCGCTGGCTCATTCGACCGTTGTACGTTTGTTTTTTTTTTTTTTTTTTTTTTTTTGCTGTTATTGTCCGTGTTTTTTTTTGTTTGTTTTTTTTTATTTTAAACGAATGTAAGGGTTGGGGAATGTTGGTATGGTGACTGTAATTGTGGGTTCAGGGGTGAAGATGGTGAAAAGGTGAATCCCACTCGGGCCAGGAACTTACAGGCGGAGCCCAGCCAGTTACATGTAAATTGTTATTCATTTATTATTAGTTTTCATCTATCTATTCACCTTGTACATTAAAAGAAGGCAAGGAGAAAAAACTGTGCACCATGACCGTGCGCACGCGCGCGCGCCGTGTGTGTGTGTGTGTGTGTTGCTTATATTTTCAGATTTGTGTTAAAAACTTGTAAAGCGCCCTGTAGCCTACCTTGTTAGGATAGGCGCTGTAGAAATTGTCCTCATCATTATTATCATTATAATGACGGCGTCAAAACAGCAGGGGAAGCACTGCACGCTAACATCGACACATGGCACGCGCTAGCACTGAAAGGAGCGACTATCCGTCAACCAGTCATCCAAATCTGCCTGCGTCTTCCCCCCACCCCCTCCCCCACCCCCTAACCGCTGGCCAACGGACCGCAAAGACAGCAAACCGGCGGTGACGTATGAATCTGCCCACAGGGGCACGTCACTGCTCGGCTAACGTCCATGCAGTTATTAAATCTTTTTCTGTCTCGGAGCTTCCGTCGCGGACTACATTGCAGAATACTGTGAATCACGAGATAGAGCTTGTTGATCATTCTAAATTCTGTTGAAGGATCAAAACAGTTATTTTGTAGCCCAGTTAAATTGTCATACTACCATTCAATACCTGGATTCGAGATGATTCTGTCGATGTGCGATATCTGTTAACACCCCCCCCCCCCCCTCCCCCAACAATCACACAGAAATGTTAGAAAACACACCTTGGCTGATGTGAGGTAAGCTTTTCAAGTTAGCCACCACTAACGCGTGTGGAAGTTGCTGTACAATTACAAAAATAAGAAAAAAAAAAAAAAAAAAAAACAGGAAAAAAAAAGCAAAAAAAAAAAAAAAAAAGCTTTAAGACAATTGTTTGTCGGAGCAATGAAACAAAATGTTACACGTTAAGTGTACTGATGATTGTACGCCAGGTTTAAAAATTCTGAAATTTTGAAAAAACACAAAGAAAAAAGAAAGACGCAATCGTAAAGACTTAATTCACAACGAAGTTTTGATCAAACTCGCGGCCTTGGAACGGCAATGTACAAATCATAGTGTTCGATCAAGTTGATATGTGTAAACACATACGACTCGATGATACGAGCAAAACGTTGGTAGTACAAAACAGACGAAGTGGTTTTTCGTTCCTGTGGCGGCGATTCAAACTGGAACGGCCGTTATGCAATTGTCTACGGTCAGTATGCCCTAGGTCACGAGGCCGCTGGTCACACTGTATGTGGCCACACGCCACAATTAGGATTTTGCTTTTGCTACAAATCATTTTAATCATAATCCATGTAAGCGTTCTGAGACCTTGCAGGAAACTGAGACTGCACATGATATTAAAACTAATAACTGATTAAAAGAACAAACCCCCATCAGTTTCATCCACTCTTCAGACTTCCCCTCAGCCTGACGTCACCATTCAGGCCTTCTCACTCACCTGTGGTCCTGTCTTCGCGCCAGCTGGGTCCTTCCAAATAATCGCTTTCTTTCTTTCTTTTTTTTTTTTTTTTTAAATCTGTACACTTGATGGGCATACGAAAGAATGGAAGGCATATCAACTTTCTGACACAATATACAATTCCCAAAACAATCTCATTGTGTCTGTCTCTAAATAATCGACTGCTTGCAGCAAGGCCGTGGCGCATCAATTTTTGGTGTGCAGCCTGTCGGCGAAGCAGCCAGGTTTTCGGCTAATCGGCGTCTGCTCCGTGACCGTACCGAGCGGCGAGTGCGCCTGAGTTGGGTTTACCATTTTTTTTCTTTTCTTTTTTTTTTTTGAGCGTAATTCTGGAGCGTGCGACTTCGTGTGGTGCACATGCTCACGGACGAGAGAGAGAGAGAGAGTGAATAACTCAACTTTTTCACTGTTGCGTTGTCTCCTATGCCTATCATAACTTACTGGTAACGCAATCTTATGTACATCATACGAGCACATTCAATTTGACACAAAACAAAGTAAAAAAAAAAAAAAAAAAGAAAACCGAAGCAAAACAAACAAACAACAACAAAAACAACAACAAACCCCTGAGTCATGATGACGCACACAACATTTTCATGCGTCAAAGTTGAACAACTGTGCTACATTTGCGCCTATATGGGCGTCTTTGCGAACACTGAAAATGTCGCTTTAAAACTAGTATTTCCAGTCATTCATTTCATATTTTAACTTGCTAGTAACACGCACACACACACACACACTTTTTTTTACTCTAGGCATCCTGGACAGATCTCTAAAATGTCTGGCTGATATTCCTTGATATCTTTCACACACCACACACACACACAAACACCCACACACACACATGCATGCCAATGCTCATGCGCACGCAACACACACACACACACACACACAAGCATGCCAATGCAAGAGTGCGCGCGCGCACACACACAAGAGCGTTTTGACCTGTTTCAGTTACAGATGATTTGCCAGAAACAAAACACACACACACACAACCACAGAACAGAAAAGAACGGAAGAAAAAGCAGGAATTCCTGACATTTTCCTCCATTTGCATCCTAAGACTTTGCCCTTAATGATCGCCCAAAATTCCTCATTTAATTTCCTGAGCCTGGACATGTCAACTGATGCCTCATAGCTTTGAATTTCAGATGAACACCCTGATATATGCGTATGCCATTACATCCAGTTTTTATCATATGCTATTTGCCGAGTCATTCTCATGGGTCAATGCAACTCTCTCTCTCTTTCCTCTCTTCTATCTCTCTCTC
>JADBJO010002086.1:0-2500 GCA_016801955.1 Conus betulinus
TTTCGTATTTGCTCTAGTGCGATTACTGATTTGTCTGTTGCTTTTATGCATTTGAACCCTGCTGCTCATTTTGCGTTTACTGAATGGCGGTTGATGCATGTGTAGCTATGAATGTCCTTAATATGGGTAAGTCTGAATCGGATATAACTAAGAATTCCTAAAGAGCACATACAAGATTCTACTTTCGCCCCTTGGATGCTTGCATAACGCTTACTCCTACTCCTACTCCTCCTCCCCCCCCCCCCCCCCCCCCCCCCCATCCCGCCTCTCTCTCTCTCTCTCCCTCTCTCCTGTCCCCCCTCTTCCTTTTCTCCCCCTATCTCTCACCTTCTATCCCCTTCCCTCTCTGACGCGCGGGCCCTCTGTCTGTCTGTCTGTCTGTCTGTCTGTCTGTCTGTCTGTCTCTCTCTCTCTCTCTCTCTCTCTCTCTCTCTCTCTCTCTCTCTCTCTCTTCTGTCCCCCTCTTTCTCCCCCAGTCTCTCACTCTCTATCCCTTCCTCCTCTCACGTGCGGACATGCACACACGATTACATACAGTCATGAGATTTCCCATGCATAGGGAGATACCAGCAAAATGTTGGTTGATTGAAGTAGATCCTTGATCAATGAATGATTGTTTCCTCGTAATTGTGCAGTGGGCATTTGTCAAGGTTTTTTTGAATTCTGAGGGAAACAGTGACGTAGTGAAAATGACAATAGTGGCTATAAAGGTGTGTGTGTGTGTGTGTGTGTGTGTGTGTGTGTGTGTGTGTGTGTGTGTGTGTGTGTGTGTGTGTGTTCCCCCGTTGTTTCCTCCTCCGTGAGTTATGTCATGGGTATTCATCATCGAATTCTAATTCTAAACTTTTAAAATGCAACCAAGTCATAATGTTATCAAACTGTATACAAGGATATATCTTAAAGAGAAAATTATTATTATTATTATTATTATTTATGACTTTTTGTTTTTGTTTTTGTGAGTGATGATTTCTCGAGAGTTGGCACTAGTTCTGGCATATTTAAGGACCGACATGTAGTATTTGCCTTGGTTTTTCGTGCTCATGTCGCATCCACTGAATGATGATTTGTGTACAAGCACATGTGTCACTGCATGATTTTTTTTTCCTTGATGGCAGTAAAGAAGTTCACACTTACCTATTCCCTCTTGTTCCTCACCCTACCCCCCCCCCCCCCTTCCTCCCTCTCCCCTGCGCACCCCGTACTCGCACTTCATTCTTTTCTTCCCTCCTCCCTCCTCATTCTTCTCTTCTCTCTCTCTCTCTCTCTCTCTCTCTCTCTCTCTCTCTCTCTCTCTCTCTCTCTCTCAAAACAGACACAGAGAGAGAGAGAAGCTACGTGATCCACAGGTTTCTATCAACCTGCATGCAACTAACAGAAAGAGCGTCAAAGAGTGAGGTGTACCAGCACGTGAACACCGAGAATTCCTACCGGGCAGGAGCAGTTTGGAGGAAGAGGCATTAGTTACTTACACTTAGGTGTCACGTCTAGTCCCACTAGTGAGAAATGACAGATGAGGATAATCATTCTGGGCCTTGGCGGGTGGGCATTCTTTGAATAATGCACCGATGCCGATGGAACGACAACAATGTCAACTGGATAGCGTGAAATAGTCTTTCTGAATGTTGGACACCAGCGGATTCGAACGTCTGGGCTGTAAACTCGGGTGTTCTCCCACTGGGCCTACCACGCCATCAGCGCGTGAATGGTGATGGAAGGTGGAGGCGTGCTGAGTACAAGGATTCCGACACACTCACAATAACTTCCCCTCCCCTCAACCCCACCATAACCACTGCCAGTCCAGCCATATCCCGGTGCTCTTTAAGGGAAAACCAAAACCCTAAACACGAACTACCAATCGTACAAACACTACAGATTGCCCTCTGAACGAGTCCTTTTATACTGAACAAAATGAGCCAAATGGGCCGTTCAAACAGGTTGCCAGATCAGTACTGCAAAGTTCAACTTCATCAAACGCCGATGCACTTCCATTTTCATCTATCTCTCCTCCAACGCCAACACCCCCCCCCCCCCCCCCCACACACACACACACACACACACACACACCACACACACACACACACACACGCACATGCACGCATCACGCGCACGCATGCACGCACGCACACACACACACACACACACACACACACACACACACACACACACACACACACACACACACACACACACACACATATCACCTGCCATCCTTTCAGTCATCAGTTGGTGTCCTCGCTCCCCTGCACCCTCCCCCCTCTCTCCGTTTCCCTCCTCTGCCTTTTTTGTTCTCTTTCCCTGCCTGTGATATCTCACTGGGTGAATATTCAAACCGTTTCTTACCCAACCCGTAGGTCTTCCTCCCTGCATGCATTAGTGGTTCACGTACACCAACCCGTAGGTCTTCCTCCCTGCATGCATTAGTGGTTCACGTGCACCAACCCGTAGGTCTTCCTCCCTGCATGCATTAGTGGTTCATGCGTTAGTGGTTCACGTGCACTAA
>JADBJO010002086.1:7500-25000 GCA_016801955.1 Conus betulinus
CAATTTCTACCGCAGTGGTAGCTAAACCCTAAGCGCAACAGCCTCGCAAAGTCAAATAGCCATACATTGATTTCCATCAGAGGAGAGCTTTCATATTGTTACTTCCCTTTGCGCGAAATCGGAACAGTCCCGTGCGCATGCTGGGCGATCCTTTTTCCTCTGAAAACCAGGATTGTCGAGTTACGAAGAACTTAGTCTTGGATCACAGCTTCAACGATCGTGCTACAGAAAAATGTCCAGAACGTCGAGTTAGTGTTAGTCAGAGGTATATCTTCATGATCTGAAAATTCGTTGAATAAAAAAAAGGCTTTACTTCCAAAAATCCTACAAATGCCAACCTTCTACTCCAGTCCTCTATCCTCCCTCCCTCCTCCCTTACATCATTGAACACTGGTTCATTTCATTCATTCTGTTCCATTTAGTATTGATTCACCTAGCTGCTTGGTTATTTACATTCTGTTCCATTCCACATTCTTATACAACGTGATCTTCCATTATTCATGTATGCTGGTTTATTTAACTGGATCTAGCAGCCATCAGATTATTGTTATCAGTATTCTTTATTATTATTATCATATTATTATTATTGTTATCGTCATCATCATTGTTATTAGAAAAAAAAACTTTGAGAGCCCAGACACTGAACTAATGATCAACCATCAACACACTTCAACTGTTCTGTGGCACGTAAAGGCCTACAGCAGCATCTCGACTTAGACAGTAGTGATTTCTCACACTGCTATCACTGACTGATTTTTCTGACTATCAGGAAAACACTTACAAGACCCTCTCACAGGTTATGTAATGACCATAAGGGCAAAGACGAAATTGGTGCCAGACAATACGGCAGACAGTCTGCGTTCGGTAACGGCTGGCAACAGTTCATTTAGGCAAGCCCGACAACAAGCTCAGAAATGGCTGAGTTAAGGACCAAGATGTTAATATGTTGATTTTCTTTTTTCTTCCTACATGGTAGATCTTGGAACAGACTGGAGTCTAACAACAAGACCAGACACAAACACAAGACCTAGATTTCAGCTGGCTTCTCTGTGTTTCTGTCTCTGTCTCTCTGTGTCTCTGTCTGTCTGTCTGTCTGTCTGTCTGTCTCACTCACTCACTCACACACAACACACACACACACACACACACACACACACACACACACACACACACACACACACACACACACACACACAACCACATGAACGGCCTGTGTAAATCAGGTGGCGGAGAGCTGAATACATACCCAGCTCGTGCAGCACCTAGTCTACAGGAAAGGAGAGCAGGTGCACCAGACAGATTGCACCTGCAGGTTCTCTGATGCGTTTGTCTTTATTTCCATCAATCATACCCAAGGCCCCGTGACCATTCACCATCTTTCTATGGTGCAGACCACATGCTCACCATTTGGGCCCCACTTCTAACTTTCCGTTCGCGCCAAAGATTGAAGATACCAGCCGGGAATCGAATCGTAGGAACCTTTGCATTCGGGTTAAGAATCTCTTGCAGATTGTGCCCTCGGTCCTCCCTCGCTTCCACTTTTTCACTCTAAGTCCCTTTCCCCACCCTTCCGCCCCTGTACTTCTTCGTCGCTACTGAAGCCTTGGCCATTTTGCATCCCAGTTCACCGATGATCTGCCTGGAAGTAGACTATCCGGGTGCAGCGCCCGTGGGAACTGTCCATTGAACTAGTCGTCTGTATGATGCACACGTGGACGCACAACGTTACACACGTGCATGCATGTACACTCACATACACAGTAATGATATTAATACCACTACTACTAGTACAAAAACATTAACTGCAACAACAACATCAAAACAACAACAACAACAACAACAACAACAAACTACTACTACTACTACTACTACTACTACTACTACTACTACTACTACAGAAGCACATTACTACCATTCTGTTCCATGATGACGAATTCTTCAGAATCAACAGACAACGAACCAGCAGTCTTTAAAACATAAAACTATGTTATCATTTCTTATTTAACTCCAGACTTGAAAGTGACTTTATTTAAGAGAGCGTGGGAACGGGAGAGAGAGAGAGAGAGAGAGAGAGAGAGAGAGAGAGAGAGAGAGAGAGATGGGTGGGGGGCTAGGTAAGGCATGAGGTCACCTCAAACGATTACGTCCCTTGTGATTCAGGCATTAGAAGTAAACTTGATTGATTGACTTATTTATCATCATCCTCATCATAATCCTCATCCTCGTCCTCCTCCTCCTCCTTCTCCTCCTCCTCCTCCTTCTCCTCATCATCATCATCATCTTTACTTTAATCTGGGGCAAAATAAAGGAAAAAATGACGCACCGACATATGTTTTTACCGACATATGTTACACCATGTCACAGTCGCGCTCGTCAAAAAAGAAAAGTAAAAAAAAAAAAAAAAAAAAAAAAAAAAAGAAAAAAACGTTACGCTGTGAAAGAGTCTGTTTTTGCACAAGACGCTTTAAGCCTTTGCTGACAGCAGCCTTTACTACACAAAGACACAAATGAGCTCTGTCTTCATGAAACTCGGGGACATCATAATATGGTCGTTTGAGCTTAGCTCTTCCCAGTGCGATCATCCCCCAGACTATTGTCTCCATTGTCGATCTTTTTTTTTTTTTTTTTTTTATCAAAACACTGCACGCTGATGCACGGCTGAAAATGTTGATCAAGTCTACAGAGGTTTGAGCTCGTTTTGCACAAGGAGAACTGTTCTCTAATACAACGTGACCGTTACTCGGCGAAGGGACAATCAGCTTGAGCCTTAAAAAAATCAAAATAAATAAAAAACGGTCATATGCGATTTTGCACTCGGCCTCAAACTCCGGATCGATTCAGCTGGTCTGATCGAAAACAGTCAGTGACTGGACCGTGGTTCATGGGCTGCCCAGGGCCACAGTTGGTCAGTCTGTCTGTCTGTCTGTCTGTCTGTCTCTTCTCTCTCTCTCTCCTCTCTCTCTCCTCTCTCTCTCTCTCTCTCTCTCTCTCTCCGTATGTGTGTATGTATGTGTGTATGATTGGCTGATTTACTATAAAATCACGAAAACAGAAAATAGAAATATTAAACATACTACTCAAGCACTGGTATAACACACACACACACACACACACACACACACACACACACACACACACATATATATATATATATATATATATATATATATATAATTGACCATAAATTCAAAGGATAAGTAACCGAGCACCATTCCAGCAACTTACAGAGCAGCTTGGTGTTGCAAAGACTGCAAGACATATTCAATTATAAAACAAAACTTGCTCTAAGACATAAGAGCAAGTTTTGTTTAATAATTGAAAATTTCTTGCAGTCTTTGCAACACCAAGCTGCTCTGTAAGTTGCTGGAATGGTGCTCGGTTACTTATCCTTGGAATTTATCAGTCAATTATAATTTAGTCCCTTGCGGATTCATTCCAAGAACTGGCCCTCAGCACTTGTGTCTAAAGAGATTCTCTTTTTATATTTTCTACTTTCCACTAGAAAATGTAGCTTGTTTTGCTCTTTCATGATTTTCTTTTGCTTCTTAGGTGGCACCTTTGGTTGTTTTTTTTTTTAAAACTCCACAAACATACTACGGTATTGCACACCAGCCTTTTTCTGGGATAGCATCTTCTTTAAAACCGAAAAAGGCCTGATAGTATAGTTATTTCCCACGGTCGCTGAAGAGAAAAAATTAGTTTTTCAAAACAACGGTATCTGATTAGAAGTTATATGTTAGTGAGTTTCTCTTCTCTTTGGAGAGTGTCTTCTCCTTGGAGACTATAAACTTGCCAAAGTATTGTTCGAGAAACCATTTGTTATTCCACATTGTCCCGCTCAAACAAATACTGTTAGTTAAACAGAATTAGCTATCACTGCAGATATGAGTGCTTATCTCAACCTATTTCTTCACTTTAAGACATATGTAAGTGTGTGTGAGACAGACAGAGAGAACATTATAATGGATGAATTGTTTTGTTCTTCCTCTTCTGTGGCTGACAATGATTGGTTAACTAAACAATAGAGCTGACTACTCTGACTTTTAACCTCCCTTTCATTCTGAAACGGACAGTCAAGCAAAGACTCAAAGACACACACCCTTTCCAATATGTAAAACTGTATATAACTATTTCAGTATTCAACAACTTACTGTCTCGGAACCGCTTACTTTTTCATTTCGCTTTTCTATCTTTGACTTGTTACTCTGCGCGACGCCGTTGGATTCTGCATTTTAAACCATTGGTGGGGAGAATGTAGCAGGATTACACACTGCGGTGTAGTTCCAGTAGTCCCAAGGCAAAAATTGAGTCGGTCCGATAGGTCTCCTGACTTGTGAGTCAGAATCGGCAGACGTTGTAACTCTAAACGGTTTGGTAACTGACCCGGTACGTTATAAATTGGTTCAGTTTTACAAACCAGAATACAAGGACTTCTTTACAAGCTAAAACTACAGGTGTCCATTTCCAGTTTATTCCTCTCTACCAACACCACCCTTTTATTTTGTTTTAGTTTTCTTTCATTAAATTTTGGAATAGATAACTTTTGTTTTACCCTACTTATATATATATATATATATATATATATATGCAGACAGAGACATACAGGCAGAGCGAAGGAAAGAAAAATAAGTAAATACAAATGATGTTTGACGTTTGTTTGACAGAATATACGTTCTTCAGCAATATTAATATCAGCAGCATAAATGCAAACCGAGAAAGGAGAAACCATGGGAACTAAGAGTAGAAATTGCTGATGTGTGAAACGAGGGAACACCAGAATAAAACGAAAAGTAATACAGTACAGAGTTAAAAAAAAGAAAAGAAAGCAGAAGTTCCAGAGTAGTGAGTTAGTAAAAATCTGTAGTTAAAAAAAAAAAAACAAGGTAAGTGGAGTATAGTTATATATATATATATATATATATATATATATATATATTATATATATATATATATATATGTTACTACTTACAAATGAACTTTTGGACGCATTTTCTCAAATATATAAACAAGATTATCAGCAAAATAGAAGAGCTATTATGGTGAAGGCGCTGATCTTCGTGGTTAGTTGAAAAAATAACTAGTGTCAATTGGAAAGTAAACACACAAAATCACAAAACTTCGAAAATAAAAGATCGACTCTGCAGTCCGTTCAAAGAGCTCAAAGCTCAGAGATACCATGAACTGCAGCAGAGCTACCACGCATCGTGGTGGGCTGAAACAGGATTTGAACCATCTCAGTCGAGCAAAAGCAATCAGTAGTTCGCAGGATGGGTTTTCTCCCTTGAGGAAAATTGTTCAATTTTCACTGCAAAGAACGATTTGTAGATGGTGACGATTCGACATTATGTGCCGACAAAAGAAATAACCTTGGCGGAAGTACTGTTGATCAAGCCTCTGCTATAAATGGCCGAGCTTTCACTATGGGATACTGCCACCACCAAAATACCGTATTGATCATATCGGTGTGTGCGTGTGTGTGTGTGTGTGTGTGTGTGTGTGTGTGTGTGTGTGTGTGTGTGTGTAAAAAAGAAACCCTAAAACATTAGAAATGGGTTTACTAAAACACTGGGAAATGGTTGGAGTGTTTTGCTCACATCGCAGAGAGAGAGAGAGAGAGAGAGAGAGAGAGAGAGAGAGAGAGAGAGAGAGAGATGCTAACACTTATACACACAGGCCACGTGCGTGTGTGTGTGTGTGTGTGTGTGTGTGTGTGTGTGTGTGTGTGTGTGTGTGTGTGTGTGTGCGCGTGCGCGCGCAAGCGTCCTTTGAGATTAGAAAAAAGTGATTTTCTCTCTCTGTCTCTCTGTCTGTCTGTCTGTCTGTCTGTGTCTGTCTGTCTGTCTCTCTCTCTCTCTCTCTCCCCCTCTCCCCCCCCCCCCCCCCCCCCCCCCCCCCCCCCCCCCCCCCCCCCAACATTTTGAACAACTCTTAACTTTATGGAGCGCATAATGCCATCAGTGTGGTCGGCCGGTCTTTTACAATATCGGCTTTGTGATGGACAATGTACATCTTTGTTGTACTTCGACATGCAATGTCGGCCAAAGTAATTCTAGTCAATACTGTGCTGTCAGTATTGTTTTCCTGCTGGTTGCTACTAGCAGCTACGCCGTTCATATGGGCGGACAATTGGCAGCAGCAGGGCTTTGTTGCGACATTTGCACACTTCTTGGTGACCAAGGCCTTAGAGTTACCGGCCTTACCGCCAGCCAGGAGACAGAGAGTGGGAACACCGTGAAGAGCATTCACCCGTTTGAAGACGTTACTATTCATGGTGTACGATCCATACATAATGACAGAATATCATGAAAATATTTTCTTCCTTGAATATTATCCAGCCTAATTTTTTTTTTTAATTTGTATGAAAGACGAACCACATCTTTACACGGAAACAAACGAAATGAGAGACAAGGATTCGTCTTTGCTTTCCACATCTGTCCCTGAGTTTTATGTCTGTATTGTTATACGTGTTATGCTACGTATATTTGGGACAGTTATCCGATGAAAATGCCGTTCCGTTGCTGAAAGCCCACAGAGCTTAACCCGTCTCTGGAAGAGCTGGCATTTACTTGCACGTGGGCTGGCGTTTCCAGAGAGGAAGACCTACAGGTTATGGCCAGAAGCCATTTTAACAGAGTGAGAGAGACGCCATTAGCAGAGAGAGAGAGGGGGGGGGGGGGGGAGGGAGGAGGGGGAGAGGGGGGAGAGGGGGGAGAGAGAGACAGGTAAGCAAGGAGGGCGTAGGTGGGATTCAAATGAATGGATTCAGTGTGTGTGTGTGTGTGTGTGTGTGTGTGTGTGTGTGTGTGTGTGTGTGTGTGTGTGTGTGTGTGTGAATATCGGAGATGATGGGACAGCCGCAGTCGAACATTACAGCTTCAACCCCAAGTCTGGACCGTTGTGTGTTTGTTTCTCCTCGGTAGGCTTCAGGGAGAGTTGTGGTTTTAAGAGAGGGGGGTGTGGGGCTTGGTGTGCGTACTTTGGAACCCTTGCAACCAGAATATCATATGGCGTTTTGAGCCCAAACACTCTCTCTCTCTCTCTCTCTCTCTCTCTCTCTCTCTCTCTCTCTCTCTCTCTCACACACACACACACACACACACACACACACACGCGCGCGCGTGCGCGCGCGCGCACACACACACACACACACACACACACACACACACACCACACACACACACACACACACACACACACACACATACACACACACACACATACACACGCACGTAGGCACGCACGCCGAATACCACCCCCATCCTAACAACTTGGCCCAGTGGTATAGTACCCAACTGACAGTCACATGATCGAATCCCGTTGGTGTCTGACTTACTTCCACCACGGCTATTTTTTTCGCTGTTCAGTTTTTAACGTGATTTCGTTCAGGTGGTCATGGGCCATCTTGATATAGTGCGCCCTACTTCCATGGGCTGAGGTAGGTGTCCCCAACTGCTCGCTCTCCAGCAGTGAGCATGAACGCCAACTAAACCGTGCCCTCCCTGTGAATAGTGTCAGAATTCAAGACCGAGCGCTTGAATAAGCCATGACAGGACCATGCTATTTTTGATGCCCAGGGGTGGTGTTTGGGGAGGATGGGAGAAGGGGAGGGGTAGTGGTGCGGAATTATCGAAGATTATAGCGCCTAGAAACAAAAATTCTCAAGCCTGGGGATTTCTGTTTCCATGTGGAGAGAGAGAGAGAGAGAGAGAGAGAGAGAGAGAGAGAGAGGAGAGAGAGAGAGAATGTGTGTGTGTTATTGTGTGTGTGTGTGTGTGTGTGTGTGTGTGCGCGTGCGCGCGCGCGCGCGCGCGTGTGTGTGTGTGTGTGTGTGTGTGTGTGTGTGTGTGCGTGCGTGCCGGCATGTGTGTTTGTGTGTGCTGCGTACGTGCGTGTGCACGTGCGTGCATGCCTACGTACGCGTGTGTGTGTGTGTGTGTGTGTGTGTGTGTGTGTGTGTGTGTGTGTGTGTGTGTGTGTGTGTGTGAGAGAGAGAGAGAGAGAGAGAGAGAGAGAGAGAGAGAGAGAGAGAAAATATTTGGGCTCAAACTGATCTATGTTTGCTTTTAGCTATTCTTTTTTTTTGTGTGTTCTTACTCTCAAAAGACCTCTTCCCAGCATCTCAATTTCTGTGGCAACTTTTTAAAAGCTGATTCAGCGTCACCACACGTTCCACAGTTGTCAGCAGGAGTAGGATCGACGTCATCAGCCGAACTAACTGCGGATTTTGTATGAGAACATAAAATATTCAAAAGACCATGCTCACTGTTGACAAGTGAACACAGTTGCTACGATTTTTTTTTTCTCGAAGAAAAGAAATAATTCGTGTGATAACTAGCATTTTGTTGTGGAGACAGCTAATTTTCAGATAATAACCGTGATAGACCTGTTCCGGGTTTTAAAAGAAGTCAGGGGAAGATAACGCCTGTCTCTCTATCGCAAATCGAGTTACAGTTTCTCAGTTTATGGACCGAGAAAGCACGTCTAGGAAGCTAAATATTTAATTTTGAAAACACGCCAGGATAACGATCAGGATGTCGACTGTATGCGTGACAGATGCAGCGTTTCACACCCATGTGTTGGCATTTTCTCTTCATGGTTGAACCATTACACTGACTGATGGGGTGAAATGGCTTTCGGCGTGCCCATCAGCGGCGTCACTCTCGCTGAACGCGAGCTCCAAACACAGATTACCTCCCTTGTAGACTTCCGACCATCGTCTATTATATTGTCACCCGACTATAGCAATTATATGTGTATTGTGATAAAACAGCTGTCTATCAAACGAAAGTTATTTTACGTGAAAATACCCAGTTATCACTTGAAACAAACCATTTTAACACGGAAGGAACTCACTGTGTGTGTGAAAATATGTGTTTGTAGGACTAAGTAGCTGCTTTTGCGTGAAAATAACTATTTGAGTTACTCATCACTGCGTGAAAATAATAATTTCATGTACAAATCGCTGTCACCAGGCACAATATAAGCTCTTTCTCATAATGACTGGCTCGCTTCACCAACGCTATGTCTGCTCTCATGTGACAATTCAGTCAGTGTGAAATCGAATTTTATCACTGCCTCCATGTCAGTAACTGTTCTTGCCTGAAAATAGTAACTAACTGTGGTCGTTTGAGACTAGCATCTCTCATCAGGTTGATTACGTAGCAACCTGCTTCACCAGAAATCGACCAGCTGAACAAGGACTGAAATACTGAAGGATTTTTCCTGATAATAGGAGGAGGTTACCACTTTTTGCATCCGGTGGAGTGGAGAGGAGGGGGGGGGGGGGGGGTTTGGGAGGAGGGGATAATGAATAAATATAAGTGTGTGTGTGTGTGTGTGTGTGTGTGTGTGTGTGTGTGTGTGTGTGTGTGTGTGGTGTGTGTTGTTGGGGGGGGGAGGGGGTTTCTTCTTCAAACTCTATCCCTTACCTATATTTCTTTGGTTCATAGTTCATATCAACAGTTAAATGGATGAAAGGTGAGCTGGAAACTAGACTATTTCAATTTCGTTTTTAAATAATATCTATGTATTTCAAATTCATTTGATTAATGAGGTACATAATTCGCCAGATTCTGACGACTTTGCTACATTTGGTTGGGAGGGGGGTGTGTGTGTGTGTGTGTGTGTGTGTGTGTGTGTGTGTGTTGTGTGTGTGTGTGTGTGTGTGTGTGTGTGTGTGTGTGTGTGTGTGTGTGTGTGTGTGTGTGTGTGTGTGTGTGGGGGGGGGGGTGATGTTATGGAGCTGGGGAGATGGGGGTAGGGAAGAGGAGGGGAATCGGAGGTTTAGCTCTAAACTGGGGACTGCAGTCTTGGCCGAAAGATTTGAACTGGATAGCGGCCAGTTAGCTTTTTCTACGAATGCGCTGCATGTTTGAAATCGATTTTAAAAGGCCTTTAAAGTATATCCGCCAGATAACAGGGACAAACAGTTACAAGACAAAACGACGACGCGTTTCGACCTCTTAGGTCTTCTTCAGGCAAGAGAAACAATATTGAGGACAATAAAAGCGAAGAACGACGACAATCACTTACCTTCTCAAATTCGGCGCAAGAGGGGCGTTGCCTATTTGGTTTGCTAAGCATCCCTGTACACCTACTCTTAGTCTACTCCACCCCATCCACACGACCTCTTTCTCTTCTTTCTTCATACACAGAACATCAGGTTTGTTTGTTGGTTTTTGTTTCTTTGTTTGCGTTTATCTCTCGGTGATAGCGCTCATCTATCAAGCAAAATCAATAGTCCTTTTAAAAAAACCAATAAGCTCTTAACCGAGAGAAACATTACTTGAAGCAGTAATATTTGCAACCTTTTGAAACGGAAATAAATCCTTTGCCCTTTTCAAGGCTTCATGCTTTAAAAAGAAAAAATTGAATGAAAGGGCATTCAAAATGTATTAAAAGATATGAAAATGATAAAGTTACACCTAAACATTAGCAACGGCAAAACGTTCACGCAGAACGAAAACTAGTTTTCCTATTTTTCAGGGATCAACGTTTTCAACATGTTAGTCACAACGGCATTTCAAGGTCTTTGTCGTTCATAGCCTCAGCCTCAGTATCTGTCTGCCAGAACTTCCCACATTCTTTACTTTCCTTAAGAAAAGGGTTCTGGCATCGTCGCAGCCATTTCTGTTCGCTAAAAGGTCACTTTTACAGCAGCTAAAATCAGTGTTGTAATTGTCGCTTAAAAGGCCTTTGCCTGCTACATTGCGTGCAAATGATCTGTCCAACTGCCTTTTTTGGATGAAGTGCAGAGGGAGTCATGGTGAGTGTCACTAATTTATCCTGTCCTTTTTCATTCAATGGCATTACAACACACACACACACACACACACACACACACACACACACACACACACACACACACACACACAGACAATGTGTGTATGTGTGTGTGTGTGTGTGTGTATGTGTGTGTGTGTGTGTGTGTGTGTGTGTGTGTGTGTGTGTGTGTGAGAGAGAGTGAGAGAGAGAGAGAGAGAGAGAGAGAGAGAGAGAGACTCGGACTGTTTTACTGTTTTTTTTTTTTTTTTTTTTTTACCTCCCTTGCATCCTTAAATGGATCCTCAAGCATAGGCTCAAAGATCACCCCCCCCCCCCCCCCCCCTTACATTTTATAATATTTGTATAATGATGTTAGTTTTTTTTTTTGTTTATTTTCCTTACCATACTTTCTTTTCGTTTTCACTTTCTACCTTTCGCTGTCTGCTTTGGGGTGCTGTTACATTCTTTTTTTTCAATCTTGGTGGTGACAACACCACAGAATTCTAGACTGTGGTGTATCTCCATTTAATGCCAAGGAAACAGATATGGCAAGTCGTGTTTTGCAGGCAAGTCTAATCTAGACGAAAAAACCTACATACATACGATGAATGTAAAACAAAATTATAAGTTTTTTTGTTGATCAGCTCTAAGAAAGTGGTAGGATGTTCTCCTATTTTGCTAGCAATATATTTAACTTTTTACATTTTCATGATTTTAATTTCTTTTCTTTCTTTCTACTTTCCTTGATCAGTTTAGTGTCGAACTGCGTCCGATAATTAAGGTGATGATGGAAGAATTATAAGCATACACTTGCTTTCTCCAATTACTAAAACTGATCACCGAGAAAGAGTGGTTACATGTTGTTCCATGTTCTATTTTAGACGCAAGAGAATTACAAAGCCCCTTCTGTTATGGTTTAATTAACTCGCTGAGCATGCGAGAGATGATTAGGTGAAATGATTGATAGCCTAGTCAACAGGCGCCAAGTGGCCTTCCAGAAGTCGGTTTACTCTTCCTACTTACGGGGTTAGAGAGAAACAGGTGAAAGTGATAGAGAATGAATATACGTATTGACCACGTTGAATTGAGGTATAGGATGACGGGTAAAGAAATTGGACAATATTCCACTCCCCTCATCTGTTCTCAGAACTACACCCACTCCAGTATCTCCTCCAGGAAACGAACAGATAAAAACGTACACAGAGATTTCTCAACATACACACACATGTATATCGGTGATCACTCAAACGCGATCAATCTATACGCCCCCCCCCCCCCCCCCCAATTCTCACCTTCAAACCTTGCTCCTCTCCTCCACAAACCCTGAGCCTACAGGCATACATTCCACTATACGAAGTTGAGTCTTTGTGACACAGCGGGGCTTTCAGGTGGAACAGGACCACCGCCATCCCTGTCTTCACAAAAAAAAAAAAAAAATACACAGCTAAGACGTCTCCACCATTAAAAATGATCACATTTACAGAAATTGCAAAACAAAAAAACTTAAGTAAAGAAAATGTTGATGTAAGTTGGCATTTGTGCTAATTAGCGAACTAGAACATCACCTGGAGACACGTGTGGGCATGGCCACCTGACAGGTCCGTGAGACACGTGTGGGCATGGCCACATGACAGGTCCGTGAGACACGTGTGGGCATGGCCACATGACAGGTCCGTGAGACACGTGTGGGCATGGACACCGGACAGGTCCGTGAGACACGTGTGGGCATGGCCACCATACCGGTCCGAGAGATTGCATACTAAAAGCGCGGGCAGGTCCACACCATGGCGGTCTCTCCTGTGACCAGGGTAAGTGGGGAAGGGAGATCAACACCTGACCAGTCCGAGTGATTGCTTAATAAAGCATGGGCTGGTCATGGCGGTCTCTCACCTGTGACCAGGGTGAGTGGGGAGGGAGATGGGGAGGTCGGCGGGCGGCTTTTCTGAAGTGGAGATGGAGCATGAGAGATCATTGTCTGAACCACGAGTGATCATCACCTGCACAATCAGATAAAACAAGGAGGAGGTGGGGGGGGGGGGGGGGGGGGGGGGGGGGTGGAGCTGGCGATTCCACGCTCTCAGTCGTTCCCCTGACCGTCGGGGGGGGGGGGGGGGGGGGTCGTGATGAGGCAGCTGCCGTGCTCTTCTGTTTGTAGCTGTCGTGAGGAGATCTGGCATGGTCATTTTGGTCCAGTCCTTTATATTTTCGGACCAACTCTTTCTCTGCCGTCCCCGTCTGCGCCCTCCTTCAACGGTACCTTGAAGGATGGTTTGGAGAGGGTGTTGTGACGAATGACGTGGCCAGACCATGCCATCTTCCGTCGTTTGACGGTTGCCAGAAGTGACTCGCGGGGCCCAGCTAGGTTGGTGACCAGGTTCCGCACAAAATCATTGGTTTTGTGTTCTTTGTAGGAGATGCGGGAGTAGTTTCCTCAGGCGAGAGAGAGAGAGAGAGAGAGAGAGAGAGAGAGAGAGAGAGAGAGAGGGGAAAAGGAGGGAGGGGAGGGGGGCTTGGTAGAGGATGGTGCGGCTGGCAATTGAGGATCGGCATATCAGTATTTTGGAGAGACGAGAGAGAGAGAGAGAGAGAGAGAGAGAGAAGAGAGAGAGAGAGAGAGAGAGAGAGAGAGAGAGAGAGAAGGGGAGGGGGTAAAAAAAGGGGGGGGAGGGGGGCTTGGTAGAGGATGGTATGCGGCTGGCAATTGTCACATCACGCCATTGGGCATATCAGTATGAAAAAGAGAGAGAGAGAGAGAGAGAGAGAAGAGAGAGAGAGAGAGAGAGAGAGGAGAGAGAGAGAGGGAGAGAGAGAGAGAGAGAGAGAGAGAGAGAGAGAGCGGATGTATAAGAGAGAGGGAGAGAGACGAGTCCCCGCTGTGGAATCTGACGTCGTTTCTACCAGCGTATTTCAGGATCAGTGTGTTTCAGGAAGTTCACTGGACCATTTCCATTCGCGTTATGAAAGTGAGAGCAAGATGAGGGATTGGGATGAGGGTGGTGTGTGAGAAAAAGAGGATTGAGAGAGAGAGAGAGAGGAGAGAGAGAGAGAGAGAGAGAGAGAGAGTGCGAGAGAGAGAGAGAGAGAGAGAGAGAGATGTGAGAGAGAGAGAGAGAGAGAGAGAGAGAGAGAGAGACGGTATCTTATAGGATGTGGGGGAGGGGGGAGGGTAAGGGTGAGGGAGGTACTGTGTTGTGGAACAACTGATGTGGCAAACGTAAACTCGCGATCAAAGTATGCTGAGGGAGACGTGTGTGGAGATACAGATGTGAAACAAATAGCATGAACAGGGTCAAAATATTCATCACTGTGTGGTGTGTGTGTGTGTGTGTGTGTGTGTGTGTGTGTGTGTGTGTGTGTGTGTGTGTGGTGTGTGTGTGTGTGTGTGTGTGTGTGTGTGTGTTGTGTGTGTGTGTGTGTGTGTGTGTGTGTGTGTGTGTGTGTGTGGTGTGTGTGTGCGTGTGCGCGCGTGCGCGCGTGCGTGCGTGCGCGCGCGCCCGTGTGTATGTGTGTGTGTGTGTGTGTGTGTGTGTGTGTGTGTGTGTGTGTGTGTGTAAGGCCCTATCTTGTGAATTTTTCATCTATTGTGTTGGTCAAAGGCATACATAATCTGTGCCTATGTATGTATGTGTATGTATGTATGTAGTATGTATGTATGTATGTAAGCATGTATATATGTGTGTATGTGATGAGTATGTATGTATGTATGTATGTATGTATGTATGTATGTATGCATGCATGCATGCATGCATGCATGCATGCATGCATGTGTGTGTGTGTATGTGCATGCATGCATGCATGCATGCATGTATGTATGTATGTATGTATGTATGTGTATGTATGTATGTATGTATGTATGTATGTATGTATGTATGTATGTATGTATGTGTTTACGTACATAACTTTGCATGTATGATGTGTGTGTGTGTCAATGTCTGTTTCTATGTATCCATGTATCTATCGATGTATCTATGTGTATGTGTATGTGTGTATTCATTTGTGTATGCGTGTTTGTTTGTATGTATGCACGTATGTATTTCTATCTATCTATCTATCTATCTATCTATCTATCTATCTATCTATCTATCTATCTATCTATCTATCTATCAATAAAGACTGACAATGCATATGTCTTAGTCTACGTTTCGCTGGAACTGGCCCTAAGACGCATGAGAAAAGAAGAAGCAGCCTGCAACAGAGAGACGCCCTGATGGTGCAACGCCTTGTGTGATAGAACTGAGGGCTGTAGGGTGTTCATCTTCATCATCTCGCCCACGACTCGGAAAGACCAATTATCTTCCTGCCAGGAACTGGGCAAGAAGAAGCAGTCAATAAAAAAGAGAAAAGAATAGACGGATGGAAGTGGTGACTATGGACTTGAAAATGAATGACATGGAGCGAACGCTTCGGCCATCTTTTGTTGTTCTTCTGCAATCCTAGGATCTCTTGGCCATGCAGTAATCATACAGAGACCATGGCCACTTCATATACATACAGAGACCATGGCCATTTCATAGACATACAGAGATCATGGCCATTTCATAGACATACAGAGAACATGGCCATTTCATAGAGACATACAGAGACCATGGCCATTTCATAGACATACAGAGACCATGGCCATTCAATATTCATACGGAGACCATGGCTATTTAATAGACAATACAGAGATCATGGCCATTTCAAAGACATACAGAGATCATGGCCATTCCACAGCCATACGGAGATCATAGCTAATGTAATAGACACACAGAGACCATGGCCATTTCATAAACATACAGAGACTGTGGCCATTTCATAGATAGAGATCATGGCCATTTCATAAACATACAGAGACTATGGCCATTTCATATAGATACCATGACCATTTCACAGACAGACAGAGACTATGGCCATTTCATAGATAGGGACCATGGCTATTTCACAGACAAAGAGACCATGGTTCTGACCATGGCCATTTCATAGACATACAGAGAACATGGCCGTTTAATAAACATACGGAGACCATGGCTATCCAATAGACAATACAGAGACCATGGCCGTTTCATAGACATGCAGAGACCATGACCGTTTAATAAACATACGGAGACCATGGCTATCCAATAGACAATACAGAGACCATGGCCATTTCACAGACACACAGAGAACATGGCCATTTCATAGATATACAGAGACCATGGCCATTTCATAGACATACAGAGCCCATGGCCATTTCATAGACATACAGAGACCACGGCCGTTTTAATAAACATACGGAGACCATGGCTATCCAATAGACAATACAGAGAACTTTGGCCATTTCATAGACATACAGAGACCATGGCCATTTCATAGACATACAGAGAACATGGACATTTCATAGACCTACAGAGACCATGGCCATTTCACAGACATACAGAGACCATGGCCATTTCACAGACAGACAGAGACCATGACCATTTCACAGACAAAGAGAACATGGCCATTTCATAGACAGATAGAGAACATGGCCATTTCATAGACATACAGAGAGACCATGGCCATTTCACACAGACATACAGAGACCATGGCCATTTCATAGATATACAGAGAGAACACGGACATTTCATAGACATATAGAGACCATGGCCATTTCACCGACAGACAGAGACCATGGTCATTTCACAGACATACAGAGACCATGGCCATTTCACAGACAAAGAGAACATGGCCCATTTCATAGACAGATAGAGAACATGGCCATTTCATAGACATACAGAGAGACCATGGCCATTTCACAGACAAAGAGAACATGGCCATTTAGACAGACAGAGGACATGGGCATTTCATAAACATACAGAGACCATGGCCATTTCACAGACAGACAGAGACCATGGCCCATTTGACAGACATACAGAGAACATGGCCATTTCACAGACAGACAGAAACCATGGCCATTTCACAGACAAAGAAACCATGGCTCTGACCATGGCCATTTCATAGACATACAAAGACCATGGCCGTTTAATAAACATACGGAGACCATGGCTTTCCAATAGACAATACAGAGACCATGGCCATTTCACAGACACACAGAGAACATGGCCATTTCATAGACAGATAGAGAACATGGCCATTTCATAGACATACAGAGACCATGGCCATTTCACAGACAAAGAGAACATGGCCATTTCATAGACAGACAGAGGACATGGGCATTTCATAAACATACAGAGACCATGGCCATTTCACAGACAGACAGAGACCATGGCCATTTTGACAGACATACAGAGAACATGGCCATTTCACAGACAGACAGAAACCATGGCCATTTCACAGACAAAGAAACCATGGCTCTGACCATGGCCATTTCATAGACATACAAAGACCATGGCCGTTTAATAAACATACGGAGACCATGGCTATCCAATAGACAATACAGAGACCATGGCCATTTCACAGACACACAGAGAACATGGCCATTTCATAGACATACAGAGAACATGGCCATTTCACAGACAGACAGAGACCATGGCTATTTCACAGGCAAAGAGACCACGGCGACGTAACAGACACACAGTGACAACGACCTTTTGACAGACCCAGGCAGATCGCGGTCATTTGCAAACAGATATAACATGGCTACCCATACATACACACCACAGACATCCAACCAATCTACGCACAGGCTAAGGCCGTTTCAGAAAGCCATAGAGACCATGCCCATTTATCAGACACACAAAGAATATGGAAACTTTTAACATACACTCAGGGACTGTAG
>JADBJO010002086.1:30000-42500 GCA_016801955.1 Conus betulinus
TTGTTTACAATAAGTGCAACATATGTTTTTAAACTGTCAGTGAGGGAGTCTCCTGAAAATGCGATGGTGTCACATATATTTTGGTAGACTGCTTAATTCGACATGCTCTGAACTGGAATCCCCAGAGAAAACGAACAAGAGAATGACCGAAGACAAGATACCGATGGATGCTAGAAGAAAAGTTGAAAACAGCCAGAGTGTCAAAGAGAAAAGCACGGACCCCACAAAATCGATCACGCTGGAAATATAGTGAAGGTCCTTCGTTCTAATGAGAACAAGGAGGAAAATAAATGTACATCAGCACATCTATCTGGTGCATTGCCAAACATTCATTGCCAAAAGTGAAAATGCCACTTGTTCTCAGACTGAAGTTTGTATGGAGTCAAGTCAGTCTGACGGTTTTTTTGTCCGTTTGCTGGCTGAAAATTAACGTTTGCTCTGAGGGCAACACGCACCAATTAGATTTGTACATCAAATCACTGTTAATCCATGTGAGCGTTTTGAGGCCAAGTATAAGTTGGATCCAGCTTTGAACTGGTAATGAATCAAAAGAACATCCCCCCATCAATCATTTCACTTCTTTTGTCCACAAATGACATTATTCACAAATTTCAAATACATGGGCTTCCCCTTAGCTGACGTCACATTATAGGCTTTCGCACTCCTCCGTGATCCTATCTATGCACTAGGTGTCTCCCCCAAAACTCCGTGGTGCATTCCATGTCATGCACCACTCACAGTGAAACATATTCTTTAAAGTGTTGGGACTTGTACGATGTGAGACATTAACATTTTTTCAGCAGACTCCATGAAAACCCTGTTCAGAGATGTCCCACCTGATGTGATCTTTGAATTTCTGAAAGATATTAACATTTTTTCGTCTGATCTAAGATTTTACGGAAGAAAGATTTTTAACGAAGTGTTCGGTGTGTGTTTTTTTAGAATGCGTATTTCAAAGGGCTGTGTGAATGATTTTTTTAATGACTTGTGAGTTGACTTCAACGCGATGACAGCCCTGATATGACCCTTTGCGGTCGGCGGGGCTATAAGCAACATTACCTTATCTTACCTCGCCCAAATAGTCCCATTCCATGATTTTTAACTGTGTGCTTTGAACCACCTGGCTTGTACCTTGATGGCCATGTGAAAGAAAACGAGGTGAGTCAACTTTCAGACGCAATGAGAATGATCAAAACGATGTAACTGCGCCAGTCTATAGATACTCGACTCCTTAAGGAAGGCCTTGGCGCATTAATGTTTGGTGTGCAAAAGATTTTTTTCTACTGCAAATCTTCAGAAGATCCTCAAAGACAGTTCTTCTTTGGCATACTAGTTAATGGCATCAAGCCCCTCAAGTTACAGCTTGTTCATGTTCTCCAGATGAGGTACTAAACCAGTGATTGGTGATTCATCAACGATATCATAAATATTTGCCGATGCGGGACACTCAGATCATTTTGTTGGTGATTGTCACAATTAGTTGGTTACACGTCGCCTTCCGACTTGCTTATCGAAAATCGATCAGCCAGGCTGCCAAAGCCAAGACGGGGAACTAACCTATGAATAGTTTGTCTTTCACCGTCCCAAAGGGGTTCACCATCGCCTATGACAGCCCCGCTGATTCTGCCCCCTGCTGTCCCTTGTCAAGTCGAAGCACACAGACATATCATGTACAGCGGAGCCATCCTGTGTGATTATCACTGTCTGGAATATCAGGACTTTTCGTCTGCTGGTGGCAGAGGTACCCCACCTCCGTTCCCCATTTTAATGCTACACACCCCAGCGTGATTTTAGGCGTCATACAACACACATTTTTTTGGGATTGCTGTTTGAGGTTCACTAGATGTTGACATTGTCTGGGCACGGCACAGGATAACATAATTTCTCCACGACACAAAACGCTTTCTCGCTAAGCTAGGAGAGTCCCTCATGCCTCACATTCTTTCGCTTTTTATGTCTTGCGCTTATGGTGATCTCCCTTTCAATATTTCCCTCTCACGTCCTTGCACGTGGTGATTTTAATACCCTAATATTTGTATCCCTAAGTTCGTGGGGGGACTGTCTTTGGGTCTTCAGGGTCTGGTTTCAAAATGAAGCGAAGCACGCGGAAATTGAAACCGATCTTAAAAAGAATTATTATGAGTCCGCCAAACAACAGAGACAAGTAAATTACAAAACAAAACACGACGCGTTTCGACCTATTATGTCTTCTTTAGGCAAGATAAAAACATTCAGAACAATGAACACGAAAAACGAGCGATAACTTATCTACTCAATCTCGGCGTAAGATGGGCGTTGAACGCCTTCTTGGCTTTGTCAGCCCGACTGATCGATTTTCTACAAGTGATTGCTCGTTCGTGTTCATGGACCTGAGTGCTGTCTATCTTGCCGAAGAAGACCTGAGATGTCTAAAGGCGTCGTGTTTTGTCTCGTAATCAAATTTTTGTTTGTCCCTGTTCAGGGCCTGGATTGAGACGGGGGGGGGGGGGGGGGGGGGGGGGGGGGGGGGGGGGGGGGGGGGGGGGGGGGGGGGGGGGGGGGGGGGGGGGGGGGGGGGGGGGGGGGGGGGGGGGGGGGGGGGGGGGGGGGGGGGGGGGGGGGTAGGGGGGTAGGGGGGGAGGGGGGGGGGCTCAGTCATGCTGGTTGATACGGTTTTTAAACGATGACTGTTTTCAGCAGTTGGCAAAATGGATGGTATACTGCGAATGCGGGACCAGAACAGGCACCGCTGTACCCCACAAAGTGACGCGGCAGCAGTGCAGTGTCTCCTCTGGTAGGTTGCTTCATGACGACTTGTCACTGATTGCATCCCTTAACTGCGGTTCTTAAGTTCTGACAGCACAAACCCAGCTGTTCTCTGTAGAATGTGCCATCTTGGTCATTCCACAGAAAAAAAACACAGCCAATAAACTGGAAAAAAAATACATAAAGTAAAATAACGAGGCTAGAGAAAGAAAAAGAATTACGTGATCGAAATACATAGCTGAGGGGAATGGATAATGGGGAGGGGAGGGGTGGAATATGGAGGGACAGAAGGAGACAAAGGGGGAAGGGGGGAGGAGAAGTAGTAGTGAAGGGGGTGGAGTGTGGTAGGAGCCTACGGGGTGTGATTGTTGTCGAATGAAGGGCACGCTAGGCTAGGAAGGGAAGGCGGACGGAGGTGGGGGGGGGGGTGTAGGTTATATAGAGAATGAATTATGTGTGTATCTCCTCTAAGGTGATCCTAATGTGAATAGTTAGTAATTTAGATCCTCTGGGAACTATGTCGCTAAGAAGACAAATCATCTTTGTCCTCAGCCGCTGAGCCGCAGTTGTGTGTGTGTGTGTGCGCGCGCGCGCGCGCGCGCGTGTGTGTGCGTGCGTGTGTGTGCGTGCGTGCGTACGTGTGTGTGTGTGTGTGTGTGCGTGCGTGCGTGCGTGCGTGCGTGTGTTGTTTATAGCATAGTTTTATTTTCATTTGTTTCTTTGTTTGTTTGTAATGCACGAAGCTTTACAGTCGTCATTATTGGGCATCTCTTGCAGCCAGATTGTTGGTTGATGTGCGTATCGCTGTTTTCTTTTGTTGAGAATTGGTTTTGTGAAGCTTCCACTCTTCTACGGCATTCTATTTCTTTTTATTTGGACGTCCATTTCTACTTTTCTGATCTATTGTTTCTTTCTTTATTATTTTCATTCTTTTTTTTTCCTTTTTTTTGAGCTGTCCGATCTTCTGCTCCACCTCAGAGGCAGTGCACCCACGCCGCTCATTCCGACACCCCGTCCATAGCCACAGCCCGGTCGGCCCCGCCGCAGCCCTACCACCAGCAATCCACAGGGAGCAGTCAATGTCAAGTCATCAAGAGGCAACCCACCGGAGGAGACACTGCGCTACTACCGAGTCACTTCGGTGGTATTTAGTGGCGCCTGTTCTGATCCAACATACACAGGGCACCACCTGCTAAGCCCTGTATTGTCGACAATAACTACTTTGTCGCGGAGCGGCGTGAGTGAGCTCTCCCTCCGGAGGGCGCCGCCTTGTCCGTCCCACGACAGACCCTGTGGATTCGCCAATACCGGTGACATGGACAGGACATCAAAACTGAGGTCACCATGAGAGCAGGGCATGAAGGCGACAGAATTTGAGACTTTTTTTTTATTCTGATTGATGACAACGAGGATGATGAAGTTGATGCTACGGATTTCCATTCTGGTCTGAGACTGCATGCCAGGGCTGTGCTCTACGCTTCCTTTCATAATACATCCCGGCGTCAACCAGACCCGAGAGATACAGACACCTGCAGTGTTGGTCAGGAAATTTGAGCGACACTCTCAGAGACGCATCCATTAAGTATGAAACTCGACTGTGTAGTCCCAGTCTTCCCAACTGAGCCCGTAGCAAACTCAACTCTGGGTAGGAGCCGGTCGGGGCAGAAAAATCCCACATGACTCTAATGGGAATCGAACCCACGACCTCCCAGCCGGGAGTTCGCGACGCGAACCACTTCGCCACAGCGGCTGGTATTTTTCATTCTTTCTTATTTTGTTTTCTTCTTGGATGATTTAACATTCAACTAATGTTGTTGACATAAAAGAACAGCTTAATATCAATTCAGAGAGAGAGAGAGAGAGAGAGAGAGAGAGAGAGAGAGAGAGAGAGAGAGAGAGAGAGGAGAGAGAGAGGAGAGAGAGAGAGAGAGAGAGAGAGAGAGAGACACTGAACACTGAAACTGTTTTGTTTTATTGAATATCTCTCTTACTTGAGGCGTTCAGAGAGAGAGAGAGAGAGAGAGAGAGAGAGAGAGAGGAGAGAGAGAGAGAGAGAGAGAGAGAGAGAGAGAGAGAGAGAGAGAGTCTTACACCTTCTTTCCTAATGTAACTCAGTTACTCAAATGCGAATTCATTTTTCATCGTAATATGAAATGGAAATATACCGTACTGAAACATAGTAACCTCAATGTTCATATCTAAATCCGATCATTTTTTCGTTTACCGAATATTCACAGAAACTAAGCCTAGGAATCATGGCTGAGGGCGGGAGAGCAGATAGGAGGAGAAGAGACAGAGAAGGGGAGAGGGGAAATCGAGGGGGAGGGGTGGATGGAGGTAAAGGGGTGTTAACATGAAGGAGATGGGCTGAGAGCAGACAGTTAATTTGAAATTTTCTCTTTGCGGTCCTAATTTAGATTTTGTGAATTCTTTGCCCCTAAGAAAAACGGGAATGTGTGCTCTCTCTCTCTCTCTCTCTCTCTCTCTCTCTCTCTCTCTCTCTCTCTCTCTCTCTCTCTCTCTCTCTCTCTCACTCTCTCTCTGGCAATCTCATCAGGATGCTCTCTCTCTCTCTCTCTCTCATGGAAGTCACTGTTTGTCTGTCTGTCTGTGTCTCTCTGTCTGGTGTCTGTGTCTCTGTCTGTTCCTGTCTCTCTCTCTCCTCTCTCTCTCTCTGTCTCTGTCTCTGTACTTTTCTGAGTGCGCACGACTGCCTCTCTCTCTGTCTCTGTCTGTCTGTCTGTCTGTCTGTCTCTCTCTCTCTCCTCTCTCTCTCTCTCTCTCTCTCTCTCTTGGTAATCAAGGATGCGCGCTCTCTTCTCTCTCTCTCTCTCTCTCTCTCTCTCTCTCTCTCTCTCTCTCTCTCTTAGCAATCAAGGGTGCACTACTTCTGCTGTTGGAGTTAAGTCCCAAAGGATCATCATGATGTCGTGCTTGCCCCTGTGAGGCTCCGTTATCTTTTATTTCGTGATGACGTTTGTCCCCGTAGTCCCGCTGGCTGTGCTTGGTGCAGTCAGTCAGTATAGAGTGCCACCGTGCTGTCTTGTTTGGTACAATCAATGCTTCAACTCTATGTTCCCCAGATTCTCTGTGGCAAGTCCCTTAATCAACGAGAGCTTCGTCTTACCTAGACCTTTCGTAGGTGGTGAGGAGTCAGGGTCTCTCATATGTGGTTCTAGAAACCAGGGATCTTGCCCCCCCCCCCCCCCCCCCCCCCCCCCCCCCCCGAGCCTAACAACGGCGGATCTGAAGATGTCTAGACTTCGAAAATATACCCAGGCAGATTATGAGATCAGAGTATGTCACGAGCCCATTGTGGTTGTCTTCCCGAGGGAAAACGAGCATCACCTTTCCGAAAAACAGGGATAACACGGAAATCTGCTATCATCGCTTCTATTCCTGAATAAAAAAAAATGTTATCCTGTTTTTCCCAACAAAATTAATCATGATTCTCCTGAAAAGAAACGATAATGTGGCAAACAAGTGGTATCACCGTTATCACTTGGGAGCACAGCTATTTTCTATGTTTTCCTATGGAATACAGTTATTACCTTTCACGACAACACGATAATATGGTAAAGTGACGTAACTGCAATCACTCTGAGCATACAATTTGTGTTCCCTGTCTATCCTGTTTTCGTGATTCCAATTTCCGGCTTCTGGCGGAGTCACATCAATGCTACGCAGTGCACATGAATGAAAGGGGGGGAAACGAAGGGAAACAGCGGTAACTACTGATTTTCCTGTTACTGCTGTTTTCTGAGGGGATTATCACTGCTGTCCTTAAAAAAATCAAATGGCACACACACACACACACACACACACACACACACACACACACACACACACACACACAATACTGAGAAGAAAAAAAAGTAAAAGCAAGGGAAGCAAGTATGATCCTTAGGAAAACCGTTACGATTCTGAAAAATGCAGGAGACAAAGTGATCCGTTGGGGTGCCAAAGAGGATTTCCCTACTGGTGCCTTTTTTTCAAATAAGAAATTGTGTCTGCTCAGGGAAAAACAGCTATTATCGGCTTTTAACGCAGCTATGCTCTCATAACAGACTGTTTTCGTTGTCTAGCGATGGGAGGTAACTCCCGAAAATCAGTCTAGGGTTCGACAGGCGTGGTGGTAGAAACGCTACCATCCTAAACAAGTGCCCCCTCCCACCTCCCTCCCTCCCTCCTCTGCCTGACACCAGCCTTCCCACTTCCATTCCCCTTCCTTTTCCCGAGCGATATCCGGGACAGATGGAATCCTACAGCCTGGACTGGTGAAGAGTAAGAATAGCACTCGTTTTGGGGACCAGTCAGAAGTCGTGATTATTCATGGTGTGTAGGAGATGAAGGGAAAGAAAGAACAATGGGAGCATTCTTCAGATAAGATGTTCTTTTTTTTCTCTCTGACTCTTTATGTCTAATTAATTTGTGGTCACACACATTCACAGCAAATAAACAATAATTTAGCCACATTACCCATTTTCTCACATATGACATACATTCATATAGAGGAATTTGGATTTCAATTAAACTCTTCTCGGTTCAAGAAATCAATGGACAGGGGAATAAACTTTGTTTAAATCTGACACTTCTGCATTTAACCGATCGATATCTTCGTCCTGACTGAAGAAGGTCATACTGATTTGCAAGGACGTGGGTCTGGTCACACGTAATCTTCTTCGCTTTACAACTAACACGGCACCTATATAGCTCACTCAGACTTTTTTGTCTCTCACCAACGATTTTTCCTCCCACGTTCACCACTTTCTCAAGCACATTTCTGCTCTTCACAGTCAACCCCACCATACCAACACATAAATGAGAAAGTTAGAACAGATTCCAAGAAGCATGAATAAAATGTCCGAAGAATGTCAGTATTCACATGAAATGATCGCAGCTTGCGAAGACAATATATCTGGTTTGACATTTTTTGTGGACATACTCAACATGGGATTTAAAATTCAGCTTATTATCTATAAAAGTTCCTAAATATTTGTATGATTCAACACGTTCTACTTCAGCACCTTTGATAAAAAGTGGTGGTACAGCTTTTGGATTCTTTCTAAAATCAATCAACATTTCTTTCGTTTTTGTTACATTCAGATCAAGATAGTTATGATCGCACCAGTCAACAAATCTTTGAACCTCCTTGAAGTAAACAGAATCAGAGTTGGAAAGATCTACAAGTGCTGAGTCATCTGAATATTAATGTACAAAGTTGAATCACTTCCTGAACAATCATTTGTGTACAGAGTAAAAAGCACTGGTGATAAAACAGTACCCTGGGGGGTGCGCCAGTTGAAATGACTCTGGAAGACGAAACAACACTTTGATATCGAACAGACTGTGTCCTCTGTGTAAGAAAATCAATTATCCAAAGAATGAGCTTGTTACCCACATTTATGTTAATGAGTTTCTTTGCCATCAGATGTGGTTGTATGGTGTTGAATGCTGATGAGAAATCAATAAAGAGAATGCGTACAAAGGAGGCAGGTTTTCGAGGTGTGAAAAAGCATGATGGAGAAGTGTGAGTGTGGCATCAATCATCTGTTGATCTGTTCTGTTGGTATGCGAACTGAAACGGGTCTTGGTACTGTGTAGTATCTTTTAAAACATAACTGAGGACAATTCTTTCAAGACATTTCATTGCAACAGATGTGAGGGCAACTGGTCGGTAATCATTTAAACAGCTTGGGTTGCGTTTTTTGGGAACAGGACATACAGTGGCATTTTTCCATAAAACAGGAATTATACATTCTCTAAGTGACCAGGTAAACAAACGACTGTAAACATAGGAGAGCTGAGAAGCACACACCTTCAACAATTTTCCACAGATGTTATCAGGGCCCATTGCCTTTCTCACATTTAAACGTTTGAAAAACAACTGAACATCATTTTCCTCAATCACAACAGAATCACTTCCATCAACATCGTTTTTAACATTGCTTTGGAGTTCTTCCTTCACTTCCTTTAATTCTTTACTAAAATCTTTATCATCAAATCTACAGTAAAAATCGTTCAGCTTTTCTGCAAATTGCTTCTGTTCTTTTGCTGTTTTTTTGTTACTAATATTTTGGTTTGAACATTTACCTGAACCTGATAAAACCTTTATTCCTTTCCATGCATCTCGCATATTTCCATTCTGGAACATGTTTTCAACTTTTCTCTTGTAAGCTCTCTTTGATTCTTCAATCTCCGTTTGCAGTTTCTTTTGTACAACCTTACGATCGCATTTATGCCTGATTGAAAAGCTCTTTTTTCTCATTTAGAGTTATTTTCAGAGATTTTGTAACCCAGGTTTGTTGTTGGGAAATATTTTGATAGTTTTAGTAGGTACAATCATGTGTTCACAGAAAAGAAATGTAGCTGGAAATAACATCGGTGGCTTCGTTAATGTCAAACTAGAATTCAAAAACAAATTCCAATCTGTACATTCAAAACAAGCCTGTAATTCATCAACACTTTCTTGTGTCCCAACACTGCACTTGCTTTTTAGTGATAGGTTGTGTTTTCACTTTTGGTCTGTAAGCTGGCAAGAAATGAATGGCATTGTGATCAGACTGACAACAGGGGGGGGGAGCTGAACACACTTGTATGCAGATGGTATATTACAGTAGCATAAATCAAGTATTTTATCCTTTCTTGTAAAACATGACACATACTGTTTAAAAGAAGGCAGGCTTGAATTATATAATGGCTTCTGGAATGTGGAAGCGAAGCGCGCGTGTTGGGAGGGAAAAGAAAGAGTGTTGAGAGGGAAAAGAAAGAGTGAGAGAGAGAGAGAGAGAGAGGGAGAGACAGAGAGAGAGAGAGAGAGAGTATACACCACACACACACACACACACACACACACACACACACACACACACACACACACACACACACACACACACACACACACACACAGAGAGAGAGAGAGGAGAGAGAGAGAGAGGGCGAGAGAGGAGAGAGAGAGAGGAGAGAGAGTATACTACACGCAAACACACACACACACACACGCAAACGCAAACACACACACACACACACACACACACACACACACACACACACACACACAGAGAGAGAGAGAGAGAGAGAGAGAGAGGGAGAGGAGAGAGAGAGAGAGGAGAGAGAGAGAGGAGAGAGAGAGAGAGATCTGTGTTGTTGATGTCGTCTCTACCAGTGGTTTTCTGCCCTAACCAGCCCAAACTGATTTTCCCGTCACCCCTGTCAAGTCTGTTCAGTGCTGACAAGCCAAGAGGCGTTGCTTCCGCCACTGGTATCACACACACGCGTGTCAGTGCCAGCCTGAAAGCTGGAAGAAATGGAGGAGCAGAAGGATGGGGGAGGGGGGGGGGGGGGGGAGAGACTGAGAGAGGTAGAGAGAGAGACAGACTGAGAGAGAGAGAGAGAGAGAGGATGAGCAGAGACGAGAAAGAGCGAGAGTGAGGTGGTGGCAGAGCAGGGGGGGTAGAGGGAGAGAGAACATTAGCAAACCTCTTTTTTTTGTTGTCAGCCACACTGTGTCAAAGCAGGATGTGGAGGGATGGGGAAGAGGTGTGTGTGTGTGTGTGTGTGTGTGTGTGTGTGTGTGTGTGTGTGTGTGTGTGTGTGTGTGTGTGTGTGTGTGTGTGTGTGTTTAGATGTGGACACACACACACACACACACACACACACACACACACACACACACACACACACACACATATGTAAATGTCAATCCTGTCTGCGATATTCAGAGCTAATGATACTGGGAACACAATGCTGTGAGCTTAACGAACTAACCAATGGAATGCAGTGTTTCCAGGGGCCAGCCGTTGGTGCCCCTTCTGACAGTCTCCATGCCACAGGCTGGACCAGCTTGAGGATTTGTCAAAGACAACTCTTGTCAAGGTTGGCAACTCCACTCATTTCGTGGACGACGGTCACAATTGGTGATGGTGGTGGTGGGTGGGGGGGGGGGGGGGGGGGGGAGGGGGGTATATGTCTCCCTGCTATTTGCTTATAGAAAATCGACCAGTTTGGCGGACACCTAGCCGAAATGGGAACCTGACATACGAATAGTTCGTCGTCTTTTCCCGTCCATAAGTTCTCACTACATCTCTGTCACAGTGACAGCCCCGCTGATTCCACCACCCGCTGACCCTTGTCGAGTCAGGGCACACAGACCAATTATGTATTGTAGGACCATCCTGTGTGATTATCGTTGTCTCGCAACGTCAGGGATTCTCGTCTGCTGCTGTCAGAGACTAAAACCGACACGTCCCCCCGGCTTAATTTTTGCCCGCGCGCGTCGTTTTAGATGGCAACCTCTTATGTACACTCGTGGGGTGGGTTCCAATTTTGACGTCTTGGAAAAAAAAACCCATGATTTTAACCAGCAGTGAAGGGTACCTGAAGAAAAGGTTAAGGCATGGAAAGAGATAGATGGTTTTTTGTTATCCTGTGACCCAGACACAGTGACCCTCTACCAGTTGACCGCCCCATTCACTTTTTTGTTGTTAAATGCATATTTTTTGTTGTTGTGATTTTTATTTTTATTTTTATTTTTTTATTTTTTTGAAATGCTGATCGATGAGAATGAGGATGATAAAGATGATGCTACGGATTTCCATTTCGGTCTGAGACTACATGACAGGGCTGTACTCTACGCTTCCTTTCATAATATATCCCGGCGTCAACCAGGCCCGAGAGATACATGCACCTGCAGTGTTGTCAGGAAAATTTGAGCAACACTCTCAGAAACGCATCCATTAGTGGATGAAACTCGACTGTGTGGTCCCAGTCTTCCCAACTGAGTCCGCAGCAAACTCAACTCTGGGTAGGAGCCGGTCGGGGCAGAAAAACCCACATGACTCTGATGGGATTCGAACCAACGACCTCCCAGCCGGGAGTCCGCGACGCTAACCACTTCACCACGGCGGCTGGTGTTGTGATTTTTATTTATATGCATAGAATATTTGGGCACTTATGAGACGAACTCACTTATCCATTAAAAAAAAAGTGTCCATGTCATCATGATAGCCAAGCCGACGGAATAAAATTACAGCCTCTTGTCTCACATTCTGTGACGTTTCCATACTAAGCTCTCTTGTGGGCTACCTCACTTTCAACAGTTCGTATCCACGGGCCGTGCTAGCGGTGATTTCGGTCCAGAACTTTGATGTCCTAAGGTCAGGGGTCTGACTGTCTCGTGATGAATATGAACGTCTCTTCCATCACGTTGAGTGATTACATAATGGCAACTGCCAGCGAGCAGTTATGTCCCTTGTCTTAATGGAATGCCCTGTAACGTGCCTGCACCCTACGTGAACATAGCACAGGGTTCCTGGTGCAGAACTGCTCCCGGCTGACTGGGTTGGCAGTTGAGAACAATGCTTCTTTGGGTCCTGTTGGCACCTTCGGATGTACCGCTTTCTTTTTCTCTAAAACGTTAGTGTCCCAAGTGTCAGTACGATGGACATGGGCGGATCTGCCAAGGTTTCAGCCGAGAATGAGATGGCTTGTAGCTCGGTCACGCTCGCTGCAGAGCAAAATGTAGTTGCCAGTTTAGAAGAGGGTATCCTGCGCACACTGCATCAGACCAGGCACCAATGAACCCCTTCAAAATGACTCGGCAGCTGTGCAGTGTCTCCTGTGATGGGGTTGCCTCGTGACAACCCAATGTTGATTACACCCCACTGCCTGCTAGTCCTTAGGTTTTAACAGCACAGATAGAATGAACAGCCTGGAATTTCCGTGACTCAAAATGGTGAATAAAATAAACAGAAAAA
>JADBJO010002086.1:47500-52500 GCA_016801955.1 Conus betulinus
AAAATGATTCGAGAGTGGGCCAAGGAAAATGGGTTTACTTTTTCAGGCACCAAAACTCAGTGTATTCACTTTCACAACTTTCGGCAGTGCTTCGCTAATCCTGAGATCTGTCTGGATATACTGATATACCAGCTGTGAAGGATTTATGTTTAATCAAAAACTGAACTTTATATCCAGCGCCTGAAAACTTCTTGTCAGAAAGCAATGAACATTGGAAGAATTTTGGCACCACATAGATTGGGGCCATTTGAAAAAAAAAAAACAAACCAACCATCTGCTCCATCTTTACACGGCTCTGACCCACAGCGAACAGGACTACGGTTCTTTTAGTTTTGTTCCAACGGACCTTCCTGTCTGAAAACATCGAATTCCATACAATATCAAGGGCTATGAGGTTGGAGGGAAAGGGGGGAGGGAAGGGGGGGGGGGGAAGCGTGAGGGGGGGGGGGGGGGGGGGGGGGGGGGGGGGGGGGGGGGGGGGGGGGGGGGGAGGAACGCACTCACGTTACGCGTTCAATCATACGCCCGAGTCTCCCATCCACGTGAGCGACCAGTGTTTGCTGGGTTCGCCTCACTGTAATAAAGTCGGGACTAAGTGCGACTGGCATCGCACAACAGGTGAAGTCTGACGGATGTTTTGACGTCCCAATCGCTGGGAAGGTGACAGATTTCGGCGACTGATATATACCCCGACATTCAAATGAATAAGTGTAAACTGAAGGGACAAAAGATGAAAAACATACAAAGTTCTAACAATCTTACCTTTCAGTTCGTGAACTGTGTTCAAATTATATGTACAGAAACCTGAAAAAAAAAAACTTGGTAATGAATAAAAACAAAAACATAAAGTTCTAAAAATCTATTTTCTGATTCAGCTTCTGTTTTAATCCACGTTATCAGTGGAAGCAATGAAAATGGATGTTGTCCTCAGAGGCTGGAAATGGAAAAAGGCTTTTCTTTTGATAATGTTCCGCCATTTTCCACCCGTGCAGAAAAAAAGGATATTTTTAAAAATTCCATGATTGGTAGAGAGAGGGCCGTCGGCACTGTTCCTGTCTGAAGGTCTGCCACCGTGCCGACTGTCGTCTGCACCTTCAGGGGATTTCGGCGACTTCCTAATTGACACCCCCCTCTTTCCTCCATCCACACCCACACCCACACGACCCCACACCCTTCCCACCACCATCCTCCAGATCACCCTCCACCTTCATGCCATCACCGCCCCTCTTTTTTTAGGGGAGTCGTTTCTGTCTGTCTCTAAATTTCTGTGATGAGAATGTAGGAGGAGGGTGATTTTGTTAACCGGGGAACAGGAGGGGTGGGGGGGGGGGGGGGGGGGGGGGGGGTATGGAACATCTTGTCTGGAAATTTTTTTTAAAGGATCTAAAATCAATCCGCTAGATAACGGGGACAAATAATTACAAGACAAAACACGGCGCGTTTCGACCTCGTAGGTCTTCTTCAGGTAAGATAAACAACACTCAGGACAATGAAAACGAAAAACGAGCAATCACTTGTTTTCAAACTGGGCGCAAAATGGGCGCTGTCTTATCTGACTTGTACGATCTGTCTATCGTTATTTCGGTTAAGGCGTATGCATGCCTCTGCGTGTGAACACGCGGAACGTTTTCGTCATGCAACATGGTGATTGTGACCGATTGATGCTCGTGAGCTCTTCTAGAGTGTCGTCCACCAAGTTCGATGCTTAACGTAACATAATGATCAACCATTTGCTGCATATTAGCTTTTTGCGAAGTATCTGAATGGTCAAGCTCCTTCAAATCTTTCAGATCGTCTACAGCCGCACCGACCCTTGCATTCCTCACCTGGTTCTGATATTACTTTCTGCCTTCCAAACTTCTGAAGGTGCCCTGAACGACAAAAAGTGTCATCAATCACCTAAATTTGGCGGTGTTGGTGATTCTGGACCGGGGCCAGAACTGTTCATAAATTCTACTGTTGGAAAGGATTTTTGAAAAAAAACCTCCAGGGTGAGTGGTTTAGGGCATAGTCCACAATTGGCCCCAAGGAGCGAAAATAGGCGCGTGCTTAAAAACTCACACGCCCTGTTTGAAGGGAGGTGGAAAAGCCTGGGTTTTTTTTTCTTTTACTCCATCGAGTGTTTCAGGACCATGTACAAAATAACTTACAGGGCAATGGTTTTAGAACAATGTGGGGAGTGGTTCTAGTACAGTCCAAAATCACTGCCCTGAAATGCTGTCGCCATGTTCTGTCGTTAGGGACACACGGAAAATCAGTGCCCTGAATATGCTGTTGATACATTGTGTTGTAAGGGACACACAGAAACCTTCGAGGAAGGGGGTGTTTAGGGAGGGGCGAAATAGGGGAGTCGGTCTGAATGTACATTGCAGGAGCTAAGTTTGGGCAGGTGCCCTTGCTTACCTGCAAGATTTCGAATGTGGAGTCCACTGCCGACTGCTGTAACAACCTCAGCCGAATCAAGATTGTCCACACAGACGAGTGTTCATGTGGCTCTGGATCTCAGACCCCAGAACACATCCTCCAACACTGTCCAGCCCGTGATGTTCTATGGCGCCAAACCAACCTGGCCAGAGAGTGCTGAACTGCAGAGGCAGCATGTGGGGCAGCCGTCAAGACCACGAGAAGACTGGGTTTCGTTATGACAGGGTTTAATCTCAGTGTGGCTGTGTACGAGATGTGCAGCAGGGAATCAGCGGCGCAGTGGTGTGTGTATTGCCACTGAGAGACGGGGGAACTGGGGGACAGGAGAAGGAAAAGAAAAAGCCTCATTATTGAAACGTTTGTTTTTTTTTTTTTTGTCTCTCTTTTATCTTCCGGGACTTTTGACTGTCTGGAGCAAATTCCAAATCCCTGTAGAAATCTTCGTGTCCCTCACTAGGCGTTTTAATTCGATTTCTGAACTTTTTTTTTCACCCTCCTTGGTCTACTGAATTTCACTCCGTCTGTTTTGTTGAAATATCGTCATTGGCCACCACATTCATGTCGGGTCGGTTGGTTTCGTTACCTTCCTCCCTAACCGTTCTTTCCTTCCCTTTCCCATACCACCCTTCACATGCCCCCTCCCCCTCCCCCTGTCTGCACGCTCTCCACCTGCACGCACAAGAGTACATGCTGATCACCTGGGCCCGGATTTACGCGTATCCCCCTCCTCCCCCTCAAACACATATATTACTGCGCACACACGAATGTGCGCATGCACATGCACGCACACTGTGTGTATGCAGGCTGTGTGAACACGCACACGCGCTGGCATGTTTACTGAAGAATTCTATAAACTTATTATTTTTGTATTCTCTCTCTTCTATTCTCTCTCTGTCTCTCTCTGTCTCTCTCTCTGTCTCTCTCTCTCTCTCTCTCTCTCTCTCCTCTCTCTCTCTCTCTCTCTCTCTCTCTCTCTCTCTCTCTCTCGTGCTAGCGTGTGTGCCTATTCGTGTTGCGTGCTTTCGTGTGCGCGCGCGCGCGCGTGTATGTGTGTGTGTGTGTGTTGTGCGCGCGCGCGCGCCTGTGTTACCGCTCCTATGCATGTACATTCGCTTGGTAAATGTCGCTATTTTCCGAGAGTATGTTCTTTTTCGAAAGTTCATCTTTTCGATTCACCGGAAACACTCCTGGATGCTCTAGCACAGAGAATGAAATTTACTGTAAACCTCTGGACATCTTAAGCAGATTCTGTCTCTTCCCAGGACTCTTAATTTCCCTAAAGATGTTGAAATCAGATTTCAACATGGTCCATGCTCTGTCTAATTTGCTTCACTTCACTTTGGTCCCTGTCTTAACATCACCCCTCCCACCCCCCCCCCCCCCCCCACCCCCCACTCCACCTCTCGCCCTCGACACCACCGTAGCTAAGTCAAATGTCGTCAACATCTTTTTCTCCTGTGTCAGAACGTACCCATCTGTCTGTCTCTCTCTCTCTCTCTCTCTCTCTCTCTCTCTCTCTCTCTCTCTCTCTCTCTCTCTCTCTCTCTCTCTCTCTGCCTCCCTGCCTCCCTGCCTGCATCTCCTTCCCTCCCTCCCCCCCCCTCTCTCTCTCTCTAATAAGAAACGAATTTGATCAGCCCAAATATTTCCATAAGTCATGTATGTTTAAATTCTACCTACTTATGTCAAGTGAAAACAAAGGTATCGTCTTACGGTTATCTAATTATGTTTACAAAGCGTTAAACTTAAGGATGCAATTTATTCAATCTAAATGATTCTTGTTGTGCTATTGCCCCCATGTTATGGGCCGGAGGCCTGACATTAAACATTTTTGACTTTGAATTTGACTTGACTCTCTCTCTCTCTCTCTCTCTCTCTCTCTCTCTCTCTCTCTCTCTGCCTACCTGCCTGCCTGTCTGCTGCCTGTCTGCCTGTCTGTTTGTTGTCTGTCTGCCTCTCTCTCTGTTTTGTCCGACTGTCTCTGTCTGTCTGTCTGTCTATCTGTTTTCTCTCTCTCTCTGTGCAAGTGTGTGTGTGTGTGTGTGTGTGTGTGTGTGTGTGTGTGTGTGTGTGTGTGTGTGTGTGTGTGTGTGTGTTGTGTGAGAGAGAGAGAGAGAGAGAGAGAGAGAGAGAGAGAGAGAGAGAGATGCATGTGAACAAAATCCCCAAATTGCGTTCAATCACATTCTAACGGGAAGTATGTGTATAATTTCATTACTATTGTAATGAACCTATAAAACCACTAAGTATACTAGCACATTCAGAACGAGAGAGAGAGAGAGAGAGAGAGAGAGAGAGAGAGAGAGAGAGAGAGAGAGAGAGAGAGAAAGACTCTTCAACAAAGGAAATCATCTTCAGTTTTTTTTCTATGATCTCCGTCCAATTCCTTTTTCGTGTTTTGAATGCTAGTTTCGTGGGACGTGAAATAAAAAAGAAGAAATTAAATGATTATACGAAACAAAAGCAAAAGTCCTCCAAAGGGTAGAAAACATTATAGAAATCACAATTCCACTCTTCTAATTTTCGGCCACATGGCCTATTTCAGAGGGAAAAAAAAACCCAAAACAATGCAACTA
>JADBJO010002086.1:57500-65000 GCA_016801955.1 Conus betulinus
CCTTGAATCGACTGCACAGAAGACAGCTCGAACAAATGTTGATACGTCTACCGAGATTTCATCTAACCAATGGGAAACTTTTCCAATAGACCTTGTATTAAGAAAAAATGACTGATCTTCCTGTTTATTTCCAGACAATATCTTCCCTTATATTTAAATAAAGCTAATGCTTTGAAAACAAAGTTTAGTAAGAATGCTAACTGTGTGTATGGTAAAGAGATAACACTGAACCACATTTTGTTCAATTGTCACAAGTTGACTACTTTCTTACCAACATCATTACGATCTAATACTTTTTCTGAAAATCACTTGCAAGATCTACTTTCGAATCATTCTCTGCTGATCGAAAATCGAATCTTAATACAAAGTCCGATTGAGGTTTTTATTTAGATAGTTTTGAGCTAACTCATTTTGTTTAAGATAGTGAAGGATTTTTTCTTGCTATATGTTAGTTTTTTTCCCCACTAATTGTTATATTTAAGATTATTGATATGTTTATTGTTCAGTTTAGACACAAATACAGATACATACACGTACACACTCACATACAAAGGCCTGCATTCATGCTTACACAACACACAGGCTTATTCATTTGATCAGTCAGTCAGTAGTCAGTCACTCTCTTCTTTCATTCACGTCAAATATCACTCAAAGTAAACAGACGTTAAACAGAAGTACGAACGAAGTACGCACTCACATACAGATACCTATACGCGCCTCATACACACGCGCACACACACACACACACACACACACACACACACACACACACACACACACACACACAAGATAGAGAGAGCCAGACTTACAGACAGACAGACAGACAAAGAGAGTGACGGAGGGACGGCAGAGAGAAACCACAGACACGCAAACAAAAAACAGTGAGAGAGAGACAGAGACAGAGACAGACAGACAGACAGTCAGACAGACAGACAGACAGACACACGGACAGACACACACACGCGCGCGCGTGCACGCAGAAACGCGCACACTCACGCACGCATGCATACATGCATACACGCGCGCGCGCACGCGCGCGCGCACGCGCGCACGCACGCACGCACACACACACACACACACACACACACAAAGGAAGAGAGAAGAGAGAGAGGGAGAGGGAGGGGGGGGGGGGGGGGGGGGGGGGGGGGGAGAAGGTAAAAGTTCTGTGGAATCAACAGCTGACCAAATGAACGCTGCATTTGTTAGGAATCCTAGGAAATGCAGCGGAAGATGATTGTGCAACATCAAAACAAAACAAAACAAAACTGGACATAGAAGAAAAAAAAAAAAAAAGCAATACGACAAAGAGTTCAGATGCCTGTGTCTCTATCAACTTGCATTGTGTTTCCGACAACTAACTAACCTCTTTGTTCTCCCTTCTTCCTCTCTCTCCCCTCTTCACCTCTCCTCCCACACATCTTTCACTCCTTTCCCCATCCCCTGACAAGTAGACACTCTGTCTGTCTGTCTGTCTGTCTGTCTCTCTCTCTCTCTCTCTCTCTCTCTCTCTCTCTCTCTCTCTCTCTCTCTCTTGTCAAACCAGCCATCCGTTCTGTTATTTTACAGTGCTCTCTTGTTGCTTTGTCCATGTTTCTGTGAGACCTGCGTGACAGCTGAGCTACTTTCCAGTGTGTGTGTGTGTGTGTGTGTGTGTGTGTGTGTGTGTGTGTGTGTGTGTGTGTGTGTGTGTGTGTGTGTGTGTGTGTGTGTGTGTGCGCGCGCGCGCGGGTGTGTGCGAACATGCGTGCGTCCGTGCGTGCTTGTGCGCAGGTATGTGTGTATCTGTGTGCGTGCGTGCATACGAGCATTCGTGCCTGGGGGTGTGTGTGTGTGTGTGTGTGTGTGTGTGTGTGTGTGTGTGTGTGTGTGTGTGTGTGTGTGTGTGTGTACGAGCGTGCTTGCATGCCTGCTTGCGTTTGTGTGTGCGTGCGTATGTGTGTACGTGCGTGGGGGGAGGGAGGGGAGGGTGGAGGTGCGGTTGGGGTGTGTGTGTACGCCCGCGCGCACGCATACGTGTGCAGACGCCTCTCTCGGTCAGTTCCCACAAACATGACCATTTGAAGATTCTGCGACTGCATTCCCCCAGTGACTGCCGCACCATTGTGTCTCACTGATCGATTCCTTGATGCAACAGTGCCATCAAAGGACTGCAATGGAAAGCGCGTTCTGTTCGCTCTGTAGGAAACTGGACGTGCCCACTTCTTTGCAGTGAAACGAGCATTCTGCGCAGATTCTAGGAAACTGTGAAGGCTCATGTCTTGTTCTCGGCGATGACTAAGACCCACCCTGCTCGCCCCGAAAGGAAGCTGACTATTCTCGTTGCTTTGTCACTGCAGTGAAGAGAGCAGTTTTGTCTGCCCTGTAGAACACTGGAAGCGCCGGTTTCTTTGTCTCTACTGTGAAGAGAGCACTCTGCCTACTCTGTAGAAAACTGCAGATGTTTCGTTTCTTTGTCTGTGCAGTGAAAAGACCATTCTGTCTGCCCTGTAGAAAACTGGAAACGCCCATTTCTTTGTCTCTGTTCTGATAAAGAGCATTGAGCCTGCCTTGCAGAGCACTGGACGTGCCCATGTCTTTGTCTCTGCAGTGAAAAGAGCATTGAGCCTGCCATGTAGAGCACTGGTCGTGCCCATTTCTTTGTCTCTGCAGTGAAAAGAACATTGAGCCTGTCATGTAGAGCGCTGGACGTGCCCATGTCGTTGTCTCTGCAGTGAAAAGAGCATTTTTTTTCTGTCCCACCTTCAGTGGCATTGCACCCTCTCTGCACACCCACCCCCCCCCCCCCCCCACCCCGCCCCCCGGTCCACAGCCACATCCCGACCTAGCCAGCCGCAACCCTAGCACGGGCACGGAGCAGTCAATGTTAAGTCGTCAAGAAGCAACCCACCGGAGGAGACACTGCACTGCTGCCGAGTCACTTCGGTGGTGTTCAGTGGCGCCTGTTCCGATCTAACATACGCAGGACACCACCTAGTAAGCCCCCTACTGACGCTTTGTCGCAGGAGCCGGCGTGAGTGAGCCCTCCCCCCGAAGGGTGCCACCCCGTCCATTCAACGACAGTCCCAATGCATTTGCCGATGCCGTTGAAACCAAAGCAAGTCCATCAACGTGGGAAGGACATCCAAACCGAGGTCACACGAGAGCATGAAGTTCAGTCCTTTCTTTGGGGGTATCCCCGGAGATCTTGCCAGTTCAAAGTTGACATAGCAATTGAATCCATTTCGGTTTAAATATTTTTACGTTTCCATGTACTTTCTCCACAGTATTTCATGTTTGCCACTTGTCTGTAGTCAAGCTACATACACCAACTGACAAATAATTGATTATGGAGGGCGTGGGAACACGAAAATGAACAAATACACATACATACACAAATGCATACAGAGGCAGATCTCCAAACTACCAAAACGTGCAATTCATTTCCAACAATAGTTGTGTGTATACTTATTTCTTTTCTCATTTGTGTATTTATTCACTTATTCATCTACGTAGCCATGACAATCACGCGCTATGGATTTTGGGTTAGCAGATTTAGTAAAGCATTTGTGGACTTTCCGCAAACAGATGTCTTGAGGAAACCAACACTGAAATAATGAAATGATGATAAGGAATAACACAGTCTGCTGTCCGAATATGTGAGTGTGCGTGCGTGCGAGCGTGCGAAGTGGTTAGCGTCGCGGACTCCCGGCTGGGAGGTCGTGGGTTCGAATCCCATCAGAGTCATGTGGGTTTTTTCTGCCCCGACCGGCTCCTACCCAGAGTTGAGTTTGCTACGGGCTCAGTTGGGAAGACTGGGACCACACAGTCGAGTTTCATCCACTTAATGGATGCGTTTCTGAGAGTGTTGCTCAAATTTTCTGACAACACTGCAGGTGCCTGTATCTCTCGGGCCTGGTTGACGCCGGGATATATTCTGAAAGGAAGCGTAGAGTACAGCCCTGTCATGTAGTCTCAGACCGAAATGGAAATCTGTAGCATCATCTTAATCATCCTCATTGTCATCGATCAGCATTAAAAAAAAAATGTCTCAAGTTCTGTGGCCCTTCATGCCCTACTCTCATGGTGACCTCAGTTTCGATGTCCTCTCCGCGTCTGTGGCCTTGGTTTGGTTCCGTCGGGGTCACCGGTATCGGCGGGTCCATGGGGGCTGTCGTTGGACAGACGTGGTGGCGCCCTCCGGGGGAAGAGCTCACTCACGCCGGCTCCGCGACTAAGCAATTATTGTCGTCAGTAGGGGGCTTAGTAGGTGGTGTCCTGCGTATGTTAGATCAGAACAGGCGCCACTGAACACCACCGAAGTGACTCGGCAGCAGTGCAGTGTCTCCTCCGGTGGGTGCCTCTTGACGACTTGACATTGACTGCTCCCTGTGGATTGCCGGTGCCGGGGCTGCGGCGGGGCCGACCGGGCTGTAGCTGTGGACAGGCTGTCGGAATGAGCGGCGTGGGGTGTGTGTGTGTGCGCGCGCGCGTGTGTGTGTGTGTACGTACGTGTGTGCGTGTGTGTGTGTGTGTGTGTGGGGGGGGGGGGGGGGGGTGTGTGTGCGCACACATTGTATGTGTGCGCACACATTGTGTGCACACAGAGTGTGTGTGTGTGTGTGAGTGTGTGTGTGTGTGTGTGTGTGTGTGTGTGTGTGTGTGTGTGTGTGTGTGTGTGTGTGTGCGTTTGCGCGCGCGCGTGTGTGTGTGTGTGTGTGTGTGTGTGTGTGTGTGTGTGTGTCTGCGTGCGTGCGTTCGTGTGTGTGTGTGTGTGTGTGTGTGTGTGCGTGTGTGTGTGTGTGTGTGTGTGTGTGTGTGTGTGTGTGTGTGTGTGCGTGCGCGTGTGTGTGTCCCTCATGCAGTTTCTATATCGCAAGGCTGTTTCAAGATGTAGGGTTTCTCAAACATGGCTGGTTATTCCTGAGAGAGAGAGAGAGAGAGAGAGAGAGAGAGAGAGAGAGAGAGAGAGAGAGAGAGAGAGAGAGAGAGAGAGAGGAAGTCCAAAGAAATTAATAGCTGACCACGTGAACGGTGCATTCGTTCGGAATCCTAGAAACTGCATTAAATGACGGTTATGCAGCATTAAAAAAAGGCGCAAAATAAAGTAAGAGAACAAAGGGACAAAGAGAACAGAGCCAATGTCTTTTTCAACTTGTAGTTCCAGATGACGTCACTGTTTGTTTCCCCTTCTCTCGCCAACTGCCCACACCCTCCAAACCTTTCCCCCATCCTCTTGTAAACTCTCTCTCTCTCTCTCTCTCTCTCTCTCTCTCTCTCTCTCTCTCTCTCTCTCTCTCTCTCTCTCTCTCTCTCTCCCCTCCCACCAAACCAGCCCTCCGTTCGTTATTCTTATCATGCTGTCTTTTGTCGCGTCGTCCACGTTTTTATGGGAACTGCATAATAGCAGAGATGCTATGGAGTGTGCGTGTGTGTAATAGCAGACTCATGTTTTCAGGTGATTCTCGGCAGTCATGACCCCCGTGAAGGTGTTGGGATTCCATTCACCCCCATTGCCGCGCACCGTGGCGTATGCTATGTCTTCAAGAAAGTGCAGGTGCCTATTTCTTTGTATCTGCAATCAAAAGAGAAGCATGTCTGTCTTCCAGGGACCTGGAAGTGCCCATTTCTCTCCGCAGTGAAAAGAGCATCCTATCTGTCCTGCAAGAGCATTGAGGTGGCCCATTTCTTTATCTCTGCAGTGAAAAGACCATCCTTCCTCCTTCCCTGTAGACAACCGAAGGTGAAGGTATCTGTTTCTTATTCTCCGCACTGAACAGAGGTTGCACACCAAACATTAATGCGCCGAGGCCTTGCTTAAGGAGCCGAGTATTTAAAGACTGGCGCAGTTAGATCGTTTTGAGAATGTTCATTGTGTCTGAAAGTTGAATTCTCCTCATTTTCTTTCCTATGGCTATCAAGATGCAAGCCAGGTGGTTCGAAGCAGATTAATTAAACTCGAAGGAAGTGGGATTCATTGGGCGCTTCTTCTATTTGGCGCAAAGATTGAGTCATGGGTGAGTGCTAAGGCCTGAAATGTGACGTCAGCTAAGGGGAAGGTCATGTATTAATTTTGAAGATTGTTTTCGACTTCATCGGTGAAAATCCCCCAAAAGAAAGGAAATAATTGATGGGGTGTTGTTGTTCTTTTAATCCATTATCAGTTTCACATTAAATGCTGGCTCAAATTCCTGAAAGGCCTTAAACCTCTTACATGGATTATGTAGTGTTTTAGTGCAAAATCCTAATTGCGTCGTGTGGCCAGAGCTTGACCTACAGGAAGCTGGCTTGCCCTACAGGAAACAATGTGTGCCTGCAGTGAAAAGAGCGTGTGTGTCTATCTGTCCGTCAGTCTCCAAGCATACGCTAAACTAGCCAGTCCGCTGATTTGAAATATAAGTTGGTGGTTGAAATAGGGAATAAGATTCAGGGACGAAACCTTTAGATTTGGATGAGGATCCGAACCCTAGGGTCAAATCCAAGACATTAGCCGACAAAGTCTGCCATGGCGCCATCTCTACAAAAACGTACACACAAAAAAGAAAGAAAGAAAAATAAACGATGATTCACTTATTCTTGTCCATAACGCAGAGAGAGAGAGAGAGAGAGAGAGAGAGAGAGAGAGAGAGAGAGAGAGAGAGAGAGAGAGAGAGAGAGAGAGAGAGAGAGAGAGGAGAGAGAGAGAGAGAGAGAGAGAGAGAGAGAGAGAGGAGGGTTTAGTCGTTAGCATTGACGAGGCAGAATAGACGCTATTCAATACACTGAAGGGACTTGGCTGCAGTGCGGTGTCTCTTATGGCGGGTTACCATGCAGCCACCACCCAAGACTGATCGCTGCCATTGAGCCGCCAGTGCTGAAGCTACACAGGAAAACATGGTAGTGTGTCTGTGTATACGGGAGAGCCGGGTACAGTACCACTGCTTCCACTGAGTTTGCACGAAGGATGAGGAGAGAATTGAGATAAGAGAGAAAATAGCTTCGTGAGCCGTGTCGAGGGCGAATCGAATCTAGCGGAGCCCATCCCTCTTCCGGTCGAGTTTCCGTTTTTTTTTTTTCTTTTTTTTTTTGTACTCACAGTTCTTATAGAACAGGGAGTACTTTACAATGGGAACGAAGAAATGCTGTCTGTCTTTCTGTCTGTCCGTGGTCAAAATGTGTTCCACTCGCTCCAGACAGAACTGCTGGACCGATCTTTCTGAAAATTTGTAGATAATTATGTTCATTATGGGTCATGGATGATGCCCGATGTTTTATTTTACCAGAATAGCCATTACTAATGGCTATAAATGTTCATTTTGTGATGTACAGTTTAAGCAATAACGGTTTATAAGCTTAAGTGTAACCAAAGTTTGTAAGCGCCTTGGTAGTATTGTGGATAGTGTCCCCGCATGTCGCGCGGCAGACCCGATTTCATTTCTCCGCCGGGGAGAGCAATATTTTTTTACTTTCTCTTGCATACAACATTTCTACCATCAAAAGGGGAGAAAGTGCTATAGTGACCGATTTATATACATTTTTTTTTTT
>JADBJO010002086.1:72500-77500 GCA_016801955.1 Conus betulinus
AAAACTTTGATTAAATCAAAGCATTTACATTTTAATCAAAGTTTTACAAAAATATATATATATATATATATATATATATATATATATATATATGGTATATATATATGCACACATATGCACATTGTGTTCTTTTCAACTTCTATCCTGTTCCTTTTTCATCTACCTTATTCTTTATTACCCCTAGCGTTAAACATAACTATCATTCATACATATTCAAACATGTACTTGGATGTCTTACTGTTATTATAACATTTCCATCGAAATCATCTTAGTTTATATCTCAACCATGCTTGTACTGTCCTCAGCTTTCATCCTTGTTCTTTATGTTAGACTGCATATCCCAAGTTATCAGATTTTACTTTCAGTTCATACACAAATCCTGAATTCAAATCATGCACATATAATCATGCACACATACACGCATATAAATTCAAATCATGCAAACATTACTCCACACTACATAACCAGTTTTCACAATTTAATATTGGTAATATAGTATCTTCTTCATAGCATGATAACATCATCGTGTTATGCACTGCATGTAAATTCTTGATGAAATCCTGTCTGATCTACTTTGTACATTCCATTTCTCTGCGCATGCGCCTCTTATTTTAATGCCGCCCCTGTTGTGACCTGTGTGACCCCCATATCATAAGCTTAGTTAAGCAAGCGTCGTTTGCATTTTCCAGTTGCAAGATGACGTGTTTCCTTGCTGAAGTATTCGTTCATTATTTATATATTTACAACTTTGGAGTTCGTGCATATTCGAGGTTCACTGGATTTACATATATACATGATCTGATTTGGATTTCTCTGTCATCTTGAAACAGGTTGATACATTTTATTTTCCGTTTGCTCGTGTGATGTTGGTAATATTTGTTGTTACGTTCCACATTGAACTTACTCGTCTACTACATAATGAAGAAGACGAGAGAGAGAGAGAGAGAGATGAGATGAGAGAGAGGAGGAGAGGGAGATGGAGGAGAGAGAGAGAGAGAGATGAGAGGAGAGAGGATGAGGAGGGAGAGAGAGGTGAGGAGAAGAGACGGATGAGAGAGAGGAGGGAGAGAGAGAGAGGAGGAGAGGAGAAGAGGAGAGGAGGAGAGGGGAGAGGAGAGGAGAGAGAGAGACGAGTGCACATGGTCACAATATAGCTGATCTGGAGCGGCTGTGGACGCAGTGCACATGGGTCAGCCTACGTCAGCCAGAAACTGATGACGTGGTGAGTTATTATGCAGGCACGGGGGATGGGGAGATGCCAAGGCGGCGGACATCGCATTTCCCTTCTCCGACTGCCAGGTCTGCCACTCCTCCACAGGATTCTTTGGTTTTGTGCTCAGGTTTTGCCACCTTGGTTCTGTACTCTGGTTTTGCACTTTGGTTTTGTGCTCAGGTTTTGCACTTTGGTTCTGTACTCTGGTTTTTGCCATTTGGACAATAGAAACAGCTAACAACCTCACAGTCACGTCACCTTTGGTGGGTGAATGCGCATACATTGGAAGGAGGGGAGGAGAGAAGAGAGAGAGAGAGAGAGAGAGGAGAGAGAGAGAGAGAGAGACAGACAGACAGACAGACAGACAGACTGACTGACAATCAGGAGTACAGATAAATAGAGGTATAGGTTACACATAGATAGATAAATATATCATAAAGATAGAGAAAGACATAGAAAGGGAAATCTTTCTCTGTCTCTGTCTCCTCTGTGCACACACACACACACACACACACACACACACACACACACACACACACACACACATGTATATATATATATATATATATATATGTGTGTGTGTGTGTGTGTGTGTGTGTGTGTGTGTGTGTGTGTGTTCATGCGAAGAGAGAGAGAGAGAGAGAGAGGAGAGAGAGAAGCACAGACAGACAGACAGACAAAGAGAGAGGTGAACAGTGTGACAGGAAGACAGAGAGACAGACCAACGGAGCGACCACCTCAGCGGGGAGGCAGAATAGTAGAACAGGAGAAAACACAAGCACAAAACACGGCAGACACGATGAGAGAGACAGAGAGCAGAGCCATCACCTCTACCGCCACCTGTCTGCCACATCCCACTACCCCCCCCCCCCTCTGACCCCCCTTACCCTCCCCTCCTCCAACCCTCCCCCGCCTCCCCTTTCCGGCCCCCGTCCTCCCAAACGTCTGTGCAATCCAGTTCCCGAGTTACGTACTGACAAGTAATGACTGTTATTTCTGAGAGTGACCCAGTACTGACGTCTGCACTCAGACCTCCCGGTCACTGCACTCGGAATCTGGTAGGAGTGACAAAGAATACACGAGGAAGAGGGGAAGGGGAAGGTGGTGGGTGGGGGTGGGGGGGGGGGGGGGGGAGGAAAGGAAGGAAAAGGAGGGAGGTGAGGGTGTAGATAAGAATGGCTAGAGGAATGAGGGAGACGAGAGAAGGGGGAGGTGAATAGAAAGAAAAAAAAACGGGGGGTGGGGGTGGGGATGAAGTGCAAGGAGGCGATTGAGTCGAGAAATGGGGAAGAGAAAAGGAGAGACAGAAAGAAAGAGATGAAAAAAGGGAAGGGGGGGGTTAGGAAGCACAATAAAAAAAAAAAGAGAGAGAGGAGAGATAGAGAGGAGAGAAGAGAGAAGAACGGACGAGGGAGGAGAGGGAGGAGGGGGGGGAGAGGAGAGACAGGATAGAGAGGAGAGAGAGAGAGGAGAGAGAGAGGGGAGAAGGGAGAGAGGAGGAGGGAGAGGAGAGAGGGGGGATGGAGAGAGCGAGAACAACAATATAAGGAAGTAAGGAAGGAACAGGGAAAAAAGGATGAGACAGAACACGAAGTCAGATGATGAGAGAGAGAGAGGAGAGATGAGAGAGAGAGTGGGAGAGAGAGAGAGAGGGAGGAGGAGAGAGGAGAAGGGGGAGATCCGAGGGAGAGAAGAGGGAGGAGCGAAGAGAGAGAGAGAAGAAAGGAGTGAGAGAGAAGAGGGAGGAAGAGGAAGGAGGAGAGGAGGAATCGATGACGAAGTGGGGAAGGAGAGAGATGGAGGGAAGGACAGGACTTGGAGGAGGAGAGAGAGAGAGAGGGAGAGAGAGATTTGAGGAGTCATTTCAGCCAGAGTAGGAGCAGAGAGGAGAACCCAGAAAAGGGAAGAACTCAGATGTCTTTGCTTCATATAAAGCCCATTGCCCCTATGAAGGGGTATGGAGAAGCTCTCTGAGACGGAGAAGAGGGGAGAGAGGCGGTAAAGTCCATATAAGAAAGTATAAGGAACACAAGAAAAGAGAGCAGGGATTAGGAGTCAGTTCATGAGGATGGGACTACTCTCTCAGGTGTCATCTGTCTGTCTTTCAGGATATCTGTTTGAGAGAGAGAGAGGAGAGAGAGGAGAGAGAGAGATGGAGAGAGAGAGGATGCATATTTAGGGCCAGCCCCTATGAAGGGGGGTATGGAGAGAAGTATAAGGAACACACAGAAAAAACCGGATGGACTACTCTCTCACGAAGTCATGACTGAGAGAGAGAGAGAGAGAAGAGAGTGAGAGAGAGAGAGAGAGAGAGAGAGAGAGCGAGAGAGTGAGAGGAGAGAGAGAGAGAAGAAGAAGAAGAAGAAGAAGAAGAAGAAAGAAGAAGAAGAAGAAGATGATGATGATGATGAGATGATGAAGGAATTAGGTGTAAGAGAGATGGAGGGGAGGGGGGGGGGGGGGGGAGGGGTGTTAGAAGAATGAACTAAGAGTTGACATTTTCACAGTCTTTCAGCCAGAATTCCATCTTCAAAAATCCTGGTGCCAATGGTCTCCTTCACCCTCCCCCCACTTCACCCCGGCGTCTTTTCACGTCTTTGCTCTCCCCTCCAACACACCCTCTCGCTTGCGATGAGGAAAATGCTTCTGATCGGAAGTGACGTCACATAAGCTTCCGCTGGTCTGTCTCCCTATTGTCGGCCTCTGTGTCCTTCACTGTCATTGTCCGTCCACCAGTCTGTCTGTCTGTCCGTCTGTCTGTCTGTCTGTTTATCTATCTGTCCGTCTGTCTCTGTCTCTGTCTGTCGTTGTGTCTCTCTGTCTATCTGTCTGTCTTTATATATGTCTATCTGTTTGTTTGTATGTCTATCTGTCTGTCTGTAAGTATGTATGTCTATCTGCCTGTCTGTCTGTCTGTTTTGAGGTCGAAAGAATCTGGGATGCAGCCTTTAGGGCCAGTTCATGAGGAGAGCAAAATGACTTTCGGCCAGAGGACGTCACTGATGGAAGGGACCCAAAGATTCATCGCCAAGTGCTTTTTGACAAAGCGTACAGAAAGAAAAAAAGGAAGAAAAGAAATAAAATTTAAAAAAAAATAAAAAAGGAAAGAAGACGTATGTTTTGGCTGGATTTTGTTTCAGCTTTTCTTTATGCTAAATAGAGAAATGATCGACAAATATGTCTTCTTCAGTCGCAACACACACATACACACACGCACACACACACACACACACACACGCACGCACGCACACGCACACACACACACGCGCGCGGGCGCGCGCGCGCGCGCGCGCACACACACACACACACACACACACACACACACACACACACACACACACACACACACACACACGCACGCACGCACACACACTCACTCAAGCCAAATGTAAGTTTCAGGATAGAAGAAATTAAGAAAGGCTAATGCAATGATACAACACATAAATCTCAAAGGTACTTACTACATCATCCCACAATATTTCTACAGTTATGCAAACAGTTATCTTGTGGATCATAAGATACGCGTACATACAGTGAGTATTTGGTGACCTTTGCCCTCAAAGGTGAATCATCGTTTGTCACATTATTGTATACATTTTAGATGTATGTGTGCATGCATATTATATTTGCCGTATCGTGAATTTTTTTTTTTCGTATTTTCTTCATTTTGTTCAACTCTTTCATGCTGACTTCATATGCATGAAAATGTTATTTTCAGAAAGTTCACAGAGAGATTCGGGAGGAAAAAAGTAACAGATAACTGTAGAATAACCTTGAATCTGACCCT
>JADBJO010002086.1:87500-97500 GCA_016801955.1 Conus betulinus
ATGCTGCGTTGTCCTGCGTTGTCAGCTGGTGAAACATGAAATGAAACAAAATAAAATAAAAAGAAAGAGACAGGGAGACAGAAACAAACACGCATGAATACCCACAAAGACTGAGAAGAGATGAAAAGAGAGGGAGAGAGAGAGGGGGTGGGGTGGGGAGAGTAGGACAGACAGAGAAAGAGAGAGAGAGAGAGAGAGAGAGAGAGAGAGAGAGAGAGAGAGAGAGAGAGAGAGAGAGAGAGAGAGACGGACACACGGATAGACAGACGGACAGACCGACAGACAAACAGACAGACAGACAGACAGACAACAGACAGACAGACAGACAGACAGGCAGACAGGGGAATGGTAAAGACAGACACACGATGAAATATAGAAACAGACAAGCAAACAGAAAAACAGTGTGTGTGTGTGTGTGTGTGTGTGTGTGTGTGTGTGTGTGTGTGTGTGTGTGTGTGTGTGTGTGTGTGAGAGAGAGAGAGAGAGAGAGAGAGAGAGAGAGAGAGAGAGAGAGAGAGAGAGATGGGGGAGGAAGAGGCATAAGGCGGTGAAATGGAGGAGGGAAAGGATGGAGATGGAGGTGGGGGAGTGGAAAGTTGGTTTGACAAGAGACAGCCAGAGAGCGCGGTCCACCGATGTCATCTAGCAAATCATGTTTTCCCTGTCTTGTTTGTTTTTTATACTGAAAATATCGGTTCCCTGTCCAATCCGTTTCCAGTTCTGACAGCCCTAAATCGCTGTTTTCATTAAGTATTTACCACTGGCATGTAAATAATCCTCTTCGCAGCAGTCTAAGAGTGTGAAAACGAAAAAAAGAAGACGAGAAGAGAGGAGGGGGAGAGAGAGAGAGAGAGGGGGGGGGGGGGGGGGGGGGGAGAGATGAGGAGAACGGAAAAAAAAAAGCTGAAAGGAGGAGGAGGAAAAGTACGAGGAGTTGGAGGAGGAGCAAAACGCCGAGAGAGGTTGTTGAGGAGGCAGAGGAGAAATTGGAAGAGAAAGAACTCTGTATTGAACCAAAGGCTGACATTTTAGGGATATCCCATTCTTCCAATCTTTCCTTGTTAAAATAAATCAAAAGTTAAGGAAAAGAGCTGAAAAAAAACAGACACAAATAAGCCCAAAACAGTACAGAAAGCAAAGACATGCATAAATAAATGAACAAGTAAAATAGATAGATAAATAGATAAGTAAATAAATAATTAAATATATATGAATCAATAAATAAAAAATAAATGAATAATTCCAGCGCAATAGAAACAACAGCCACGATGACAATGAAAAAAATATGAAGCACTACATCTACAGAAAATACATGACACACTTACTCCTCGGCATGGACAGAAAAATCTGGCAATGTTATCCCGTACCCTGGAATGTTTATCAGCTAAAGCGAAACACCACCACCACCACACCACCACCACCATTACCACCACCACCACCACCACCACCACCACCAACAACAACAACGCGCAACGCGCGCGCGCACGCACACACGCACGCACGCACGCACGCACACACACACACACACACACACACACACACACACACACACACACACACTTAGGGTTGTTATTATTATTATTATTTTTATGATGATTATTTATCATCATCATCATCATCATCATCATTATCATTATTATCATCATGGTCATTTTTTTTATTGTTAGTTGTAGTAGCAGCAGTTTATTGTTATTGTTATTATTATTATTGTTGCTGTTGTTGTTGTTGTTAGTGTTATTGTTGTTGTTATTGTAGCAGTTGTTGTTGTTATCAAAAAAGCACTTACGTATCGCTTTTCCTCGATGTGAGACCCAGCTCTAATGGCTTCACAGTCCATACTTCCCAAAACACAACGGGCTGTCAACCTGGGTAGAGCCAGCTGAAGAGCTGCCTGCTGGCGCCACTGCATTCAATCATTTTCCACGTCCTTCAGTCTGTCAGTCAATCAGTTTGTATTATCATTCCTGTTTTCACCTTTTCAATGCATTGCTATGTGGATATGTGTCATCCATACTAACGGCCAAGCTGGCCTTCTCGTCCGAAAATTTGTGATGGGACTGTACGTGTATGTCAAATGTTACGCGTGCGTAACCTTGGTTTAAAGAAGGGTCAATGGAGGGAGGAGAAAATGGAAAAGAAGGAGAGTGGAGTGTGGGAAGAGGAGAAATATGGGCAAAAGGGGGGGTGGGGGTGGGGGGGGGGGGGGGAGGGGCAGGTGGTGGGATGGGGAGGAAAAGAGTAGGAGTTAGAGGAGGAGGAAAGGGAGAGAATCATGTGAATCGGGGATGGAGCGAGGCAGGATCCACAGGTGGACAGGTGACTAATGATGTTGACATTTTCTGGTAGTTCGGCCAGCTGACGTCCATGTCATTGGCGTTTGTTGTTTTTCCTTTGGTTCCAGGGAAATGTTTACTCCAGGCGGTGAGAGATCCCATCGGTCTGTCTGTCTGTCTGCCTGTCTGTCGGTCGGTCTGTCCACCACCCTCTCTCTCTGTTCGTCTCTGTCTCTGATTCTTTTGCCTGTCTGTGTGTATGTCTGTGTGTGTGTGTAGCAATGTCTCTGTCTCCACCCGCCTCTCTCTCTCTCTCTCTCTCTCTCTCTCTCTCTGTGTCCGTCCGTCTGTCTGCCTGTTTGTCTGTCTGTCTGTCTGTCTCTCTCTCTGCCTCTCTCTCTCTCTCTCTCTCTCTGTCCGTCTGTCTGTCTGCTACTTCACCGTGTATGTACCGTCAGCGATCATTTAACAAGATTGTAAACAGATGACAGGTTTAGACACAATAAACCATTTGTTTAAACTCGTTTGATCTGTCTTTCTCCAGACCTCAGTCGTTCTTTCTGTCTTTTTACAATGTTGTGCGAGAATGGGTGGCTTTGGATGGGGAATGGAAGATCTGGGAAGGGGGAGCAGTGAGGGTTAACGTGAGTGAGAGATTGAATAGCAATGTGTCCTTGCATGAAGTTGCCATTTTGTCTGTCTGTCTGTCTGTCTGTCTGTCTGTCTCTGTCTCTCTCTCTCTCTCTCTCTCTCTCTCTCTCTCTCTCTCTCTCTCTCTCTCTCTCTGTTCGTTGTGTTGCCTGTTTTCATGTCCTCGTCCACATGTTGGAACGCCTGGGGAGGCGCGTGTTTTAAAAAGAGTTGTTTTGCGGGACGTGATCGATACGCACTGTCCAGGTGATCGATATCAAACGTCTGTATTTCTGTCAGCATCTGGCTGGAGACCCCAAGGCTCAGGGGTTGTCTCCCTTCCTACAAGGCTTAATTTATTGAGTCTGTTCCTCTGTTGTCTTTTTTTTTTTTTTTTTTTTTTTTTTTAAGTCTTCTTTGTTGTTGTTCTCGTGAAAAGGGACCAGACCACCGGGTCTGGCAGTGTGGCGATGTCAAGAATAGAATTATGAATTATGTGAGTGTTGTTGATAGCACGTTCTTTTTTCTTTCTTCTTTCTTCATTATTGATGTTATTTATATAAACACTTTATTTCTTTATTCATTCAGTCACCTATTTTATATTCACTGATTCTTTTATTTGTTTAGCTCTTCACATTATTAAATGGAAGTTGTATATTATTGTGCACCTTTCATAATCAACAGTTTATTGCTTGTTGGTTGGTTGGTTGGTTTTGGTTATCTAGCTGGCCAAAACGAGACCTTTAGAGTTCCCGCTCCCCCTCCCCCCTCTTCCCTCTCCACCGCTCTCTCGTCTTACCCTCCCGTTGCATGTCTAATTGTAACCGGCGGCTGCGGAATACCCAACGACTCGCCCGCTCTACGTCGTGGCGTTAGCCTAAAATTGACGTCATCGCTGCGGGAATTCCCGACAGATGGACCGCTAAATCATCGATTAAGACAGACGTAGATTTTGTGTATGTATGTATGCATGCATGCATGCATGCGTGAATGCATGTATGTACGTACGCACGTATGTATGTATGTATGCATGCATATATATATATATATATATATATATATGTGTGTGTGTGTGTGTGTATGCATGTATACATACATTGTATTTATTCATTTGTCTATGTATGTTATTCTTTTCATTGATTTGTCTATATATTTCTATATTTTTAGAAACTATATATTGAATCATTAAAAGAAGGAAGCATTCAAGTAGAAAACCAAACAAACACAAAACTCGAGAGTGGTCCGTACTCACAAGTCTCAAAAGATCGAGAGCAGAATACTACATTCAAAATGCATGGGTAGATTTCAGCGACACAGTGCTGTTCTGTCTTCCTATCGCAGATAACATCAGGTCTCACAACAACATTCTGACATAGAGCTGGAGAGTCGCTGACAATACGGTGCCAGCCATTTTCAGCCTGGCTTGTGTCCACTTGTTGATCCCAGCATCCGGACAGGCAGTGGACAGTCCCAACAGTGCGTCGTGCTGTGATGTCCTGTGTACACATCTCACACAAACAGTGGGTGACCCGTCAGATCGCGTTTCATGGCATGCCACCAGCTCTTTTTTACACTTCTTTTTATGTCCAATCACTGCCAAAACCCGTGTACTTATTGCTGCGAGTCGTCCTTCTTGTTGTTGTCATTAAAATATTATTGTTATTAATATAATTATCGTTATCATAGTTGTTGTCGTCGTCATCACCAATATTATCATCTCCAATCTCGTCATCACTAGCATTATCAAAGCAACCTGAATCGAACGAAAACCCAATACAGCAAAGACAAAATCGTTTGCGTCGGATCACTCATCATAGAACGACATGTACAGCTTTAAAGAAGGAAACGAGGCTAGAGAATTTTTTTTTTTTTTAAATGAGAAGATAACCAAAGTAGGACGTGTTGCATAGCAAGAGTTCGTATGGAAACGAGAAATCTGTCGCTGACAAGTTCTATAGAAAAATACACGTTTATAAAAACATTGGGATATACATATATAAAGAGATAAATTCCCCGGATAAGTTTGGAGCACCTTGATGTTTCTATGACTGCCAGAAATATTCAGTTTATAACAAAGCTTGCTCTTCCTTTGGATTCCAAAAATAGAGAAAGTTAAGCATTTGTGACTGATGATAGATAATTTTTTTCTAAATAACAGTATGTGCTTGAGTGGATAAATAGTAAATAATATATACTTCTCAAAATGAGCCTTCGGTAATTTTCAGTCTCCAAAGTTGAAACAACCGTTAATAGAAAGTACGCTCACTGATACAAAACTCCTGTCCAAATATCAATATTTCGATATTTGATTGTTTCTCCTCCTTTCTTTGCCTTTTCAATTTTAAGAAGAATACTCTCCCAGAAAAAGGCTGGTGTGCAATACCGTAGTATGTTTGTGGAGTTTTCACAAAACCAACCAAAGGTGCCACCTAAGAAGCAAAAGAAAGTCGTGAAAGATCAAAACAAGCTACATTTTGTTGTGAAAAATAAAAAATATAAAAAGTTAACCTCTTAAGACACAAGTGCTGAGGGCCAGTTCTTGGAATGAATCCGCAAGGGACTAAATTACAATAAACTAATAAATTCCAAGGATAAGTACCGAGCACCACTTCAGCAACTTAAGAGCAGCTTGGTGTTGCAATGACTGCTAGATAGATAGATAGATAGATAGATAGATGGAGACTGGGCAGGGAAGGAGGAAGGGGAAGCGGAGTAGAAGGAAGCAGTGTTGGAAGAGAGAATGGGGAAATGGGTGAAGTGTCGTCTTGTATGATTCTAGGACGATCGTTTTTTCCATAGAGGGTAGTCGGTAGTGAAACCAACAATGCAACGCCCGTTGTGCAAAGCATACAGGCTCCGAGTATCTGCATTCAGTTTGGCTTTTTTCATTAACACAAAATGGTTAGTAGGCACTCAAAGTCTGACCAGCGCGTTGGGCTAATGCGTAGGTCAGACATCCGCTGAGTTGTAGCCACGAAACCCTCTTCTTCAATTGTCTCATCTTTGTTGTTAATTCATATATCCATCAACTTCAAATCATGCGTGGTGTGGTCTCAAAACTTAGCGGATGTGGTGTAGCGTATATGGACTAGTCCGCACGCAGTGACGCCTCCTTGATGAAACTGAAACTGAAACTCATTTAAACACCTGTAGGTATTGAAGGGTGAGAGGCATGTTGCCTCCCTCACATTCTTCTTGTTTTTGTTCTTCTTGTTCCTGTTCTTGTTCTTATCGTTGTCGTCGTCGTCATCATCATCATTATCTTCTTCTTCTTCTTCTGCTTCATCATCATCATCATCATCATCATCATCATCATCATCATCATCATCATCATCATCATCATCATCATTATCTTCTTCTTCTTCTTCTTTCTCTTTCTCTTCTTCTTCTTCTTCTTCTTGTTTTTTCTTCTCTTTCTTCTTTTTTTATTTGGTCTTCAGACTTTTTTTCTCTTACTTTTCCAGTCTACGACTCTTTCCCTTACTTTCGTCTCTCTCATCACCGGCTTCACCCCCCTCCCTCCCTCCCTCTCTCTCTCTCTCTCTCTCTCTCTCTCTCTCTCTCTCTCTCTCTCTCTCTAATGTCAGTAGCTTTGTGGTGAGAGTAACACTGGTTTTGCAGAATGGGGTTTATGTGTCGCCTCACTCAGCCAACTTCCATTTAAGCGACTTTTAAATTGCGCCAGTCCATTACCGCGACCCGGAGAGACGCCAAACGCAGCTTTCCATTTCCGCATTGTTCATTTGGCGACTGGCTCCATCGTGCGTTCGCCGAAAGCACAACTGTTTTTTGAATTCATTTTTAGGATGTCTGAAAAATGCCAGATTAATCAAGTTTGGCGTCTCGGTGAGCATCATCATCGGCATCAACATCACCAGCGCTTTTTTTTTCTCAGCATCATCGTCGCCACGATCATCATTTTCATCATATCGCTGTCATCATTTTAGTCATCACCACCACCACCACAGTCTGTATAATCATCGTCGTCGTCGTCGTCGTCGTCGTCGTCGACGTCGTCGTCGTCGTCTCGTCGTCGTCGTCGTCGTCATCGTCATCATCGTCGTCGTCATCGTCATCGTCGTCGTCGTCGCCGTCGTCATTTTTTCATGATCATTATCACCATCACTACCATCATCATCACCACCATCTTCACCACCATTGTCCTCATCATCTTGTGACTACTCACAGTTATAGATGACTGGCGTGATGTATTAGTGGCCAGAACGCTTCCAACACTAAGCGAACTGTGGAACCCGACGTATATGTCCACATATAAATGAAATAGACGGGGACACCAGCTGGCTTGGCGAAGTGGTTAGTGTTACCGAATTTCAGCTGGGTAGTTTTGGGTTCAATTCTCATCAGAGCCGTTCATCTGTGGGATTTTCCTGCCCTGGCTGGCTCCTCTCAGAGTTTCATTTGCTATGCTGGGGCTCAGTTCGGAAGATTTGGACCATCCGGTCGAGTGTCATCCTCTTAATGGATGCCTTTCTAAGAGGTTGCTCACATTTCCTACTCAACATTGCAGGTGTCTGTATCTCTAGGGCCTGGTTAACGCCGGGATATATTATGAAAGTAAGTGTAGAGTACATTTTCATCATCCTCATCCTCATCAATTAGCATTTCAGATACAAAAAAGAAAAAAAAAAATATAGACAGGGACACAAAAGGATCGAGTTTACACAGTCCAGAGTCTGATGCAGCATCTTTCCGGGTATAATCCAGCTCAGCTCGATCCCAAGAAGAAGAATATTGTCTGGGGCTAGAGTGCTGACAGAAACTGTGTCTACTGATGCACAGCAAGTGGTGTATAATCATGTCCATGAGGCAGCAATGCAACTGTCTACGACTGGTCCACCAAACAACCCGAGTTCCTAATTTCAACCCGCAAAGACAGGGTCTCTCTCTCTCTCTCTCTCTCTCAAATTTAGATTTGGCGTTTCAGAAATCGCTGTCCATCTCTCTCTCTCAAATTTAGACTTGGCGTTTCAGAAATCGCTATCCATAAGTTTCAGCACAAACAACGCACACCTGTTTATTTAACTTGTCCATTATGTAAACAAGCGACAGACGATGAGGTGCATTTGTGTTTTGTGCTGTCCCGTTCTAAAGGATTTAAGAGTAAGGTGTATACATCTAATAAAGTACTATAAATATCCGAGTCTTCTTCGTCTTGGTTTACTTCCAGCATCAATTAATGAAAGAAAAACTAAAATTCTGTCCCTTTACCTGTATAAAGCGTTTCAGCCACGTTCGGTGTTTGTTTCTTAATATATCAGTTTTTTTTTATCATTTTATATTGTATTACATTTCTTTTGGAACAATTTTTTTGTTGCACCCCCTGCAATAGGGGCAATGGCCTATCATTGAATAAAATCTCTCTCTCTCTCTCTCTCTCTCTCTCTCTCTCTCTCTCATACCTGTTTTGAAATCTGTATCTCTTTTTCTCCAGCAATATTGTGTGCCCTACTTGTTTTATCACTTGTTGGTTTGTCGTCATGTACGCCTAAACTGGTTTAGTCCCTATCCCCCACTACAGACCAGTCCGTTGTTATCAGCAAAGGAAGTAATTTCAAGGCATGTTACCAACAACCAGGCACAGTGGTCATCTCCGTATCCATCAGAATCGATTGCTGTTTTTCATGTGTGTGTGTGTGTGTGTGTGTGTGTGTGTTCGTTCGTCGTTCCTTCTTTAATTTTACGTCTATCCACCTAACAGTGATCTTAGACAGTATGTAAGCGTTATGTGTGTGTGCATGTGTGGTGTTTTGGGGTGTATGCATGCGAACGGTTGGCGTTGATTTGGGGCGCACGTAGGTATGTATAATGCAATTAGGCCTACATAAAATAAATAATGGTTTAAAAAAACACACAAACCCCCCCCCCCCCCCCCCTCCACATAACTGAATCCAAAACTTTAAAAGAAACATTAAATAAGCAACTAACACCAAGATGGCGAAAATAACATAGACGTTAAGGTAAATGTCCAACTGGGCCCTTAATCAGTCCTTGAACAACGTCCAAAATGTTTGATTCGTTGGAATGTGTGTGTGTGTGTGTGTGTGTGTGTGTGTGTGTGTGTGTGTGTGTGTGTGTGTGTGTGTGTGTGTGTGAGAGAGAGAGAGAGAGAGAGAGAGAGAGAGAGAGAGAGAGAGAGAGAGAACAACATGATTCATTTTGTCACTGAGACCAAGTCATTACAAAGTGATGATGATGTATTGTGTCTGCTTCGTTAGTCAAATTTAAAAACCTACGCTTTTAAACCATTGGAACTAACAGCATTTTAAAAGAGCTGCAATGGTTTTCCACTAACATGTACCATGATCCATGAAGCAATGTGTCCACTCTAAACGCGCGCTCTGGAAGGCGCCCGGATCCAGGAGTATCAGGTTTACAAGCCTTGCCTCTCAGAAGTCGTGATCTTTCGGGCTGGTGTGAGTGACTGTGAGAGGAGGTGCTGGGCTGCCAGCCTCTGTTATCCAGTTCGTGGTGTCAGAGATCATGAACTACTTTGACTTAATACTTCTCGAAGAGATGGAAGGTAGAAACAGAGTCGTGGCCTGCGGTGGTACTGAAGTGCCGACGATTTGCGGCTGTTCCTGACATCGATTGCTGTTTCAGCTGTAAGATGCTCTGTGGTATGCCGACGACATTCGTGATGCACAGTGACGACCACCGTCTTTCTCCTGACTGTATATCCTCCACACACGTTTTGTTTCCTTTCTTCACACATTGAAAAGAAATGCGCCGAGTTGTGGCGGTGGCCGTTTTGTCTGTCTGGTGTAGCTTGTCTGCTGTGAACTACATAAAGGGTTGGATCAACACAGGGCGTCATTCTTAAGATGAAATGGCAAAGACTGAATGCAGGAATCTGCCAGTCAGTAGTTGCCACGGTGATGCCAGGTTGTCGATTGATGTCCGTCGGTGATCAGGAATGCCCATCAAAAAGGCTCCCTGCTTGTGTGTCCCTTGTAGATTTCGTTGTGTTTTCTGTCAGGTTATCTGACGTAGCTTGTTTTGGGCCTGATGTATTGTGTTGGAAGTCCCAAAGCTTACCAAAAGAGGCAACGTCAGCAGAAGACAGTCTTAAAAAGCCG
>JADBJO010002086.1:102500-110000 GCA_016801955.1 Conus betulinus
GGTGGAAACTACATTTTTGCTGTCGTATCCATTTTGGATAAGATGATGTTGATTATTAGCCTGTATGGACCAAACCATGATGATCCTGATTTTTTTGTTGAGTTAGAAGATCATATTAAGGATGTTGGTGTTGAGAATGTTGTAATTGGAGGGGACTGGAACCTGGTTCAAGATTTTTCAATGGATTATTTTAATTACAAGCATTATAACAATGTTAAAGCACAACAGCAAGTTGAAGACATGATGTTTAATCTAGATCTTACAGATATATGGAGAATGTTGAATCCTGAGTTGAAAAGATACACATGGCACAGATCCTCTCCTCTGCAGCAGAGTAGACTTGATTTTTTTCTAGTTTCAGACTATGTGTCTACCTTCGTCACGGATGCAGATATTAAGGCAGGATACAGGACAGACCATTCAATGATTACTCTGACTTTAACCTTTGCTAGAGAAACTAAACGATACCCCTTCTCTGGAATTTAATTGCTCTTTGTTGAAGGACAAACAGTACATTGATGAAATTAACAAGGAAATTAAAGCTGTGATAGAAGAGTACGCAGTACTGCCCTATTCGAGAGAGAACAACTACCATCTATTGAGCGTTCAGAAATTCAGTTTACTATTTCAGATCAACTGTTCCTAGACGTTTATTAATGAAAATAAGAAGTAAAACCATAACATTTGCAACTGAAAAGAAACGCAGAAGTAACGAAAAGCAGAAGCGTTTAGAAGTGAATATTGAAAAGTTAGAGAGAAAGGAACAGTTGACTGATGAAGAAAGATCTGATTTAGAGCAGGACAAAGAGGAACTAGTTAAACTTAGGGAAGCTAAAATGCAGGGGGTTTTGATTCGATCACGAGCACGTTGGATAGCAGAAGGAGAAAAGGTCAATCAATATTTTTGCTCGCTTGAAAAAAGAAACTTCTTAAACAAAAATATGACAAAGTTAATATTAAATGATGGTTTAGAAATATCTGATGTCGAAAGGATCCAACATGAAGTGAAGAAATTTTATGTAGAATTGTACCGGTCAAAGGAAGTTGAGGATTGCGAAAATCTCTGAAATGGTTAACTTACCTCATGTCCTAACAGACAACGAAAAGGTACATTTAGAAGGAGAAATATCTATGGATGAGGCTGGCTATGCACTTAAACAGATGAAAAACAATAAAAGCCCTGGATCAGACGGATTTACTGTTGAGTTCTTCAAATTTTTTTGGACATCACTTGGAACATTCATTGTGCGATCTTTAAACGAAGGTTTTAAACTAGGCGAGTTGTCCACCACACACAAAAGGAAGGAATTATAGTGTGTATTCCTAAAGGGGATAAATCTCGAGATGCCATAAAAAACTGGAGGCCAATTACTCTTTTAAATGTTGTTTATAAGATAGGGTCAGCATGTGTTGCGAATAGACTGAAAATGGTTCTTCCAAGTTTGATCAATGAAGACCAAACAGGATTTATGGTCAACAGATATATCGGAGATAACATTAGATTAATCTATGACTTAATTAACTACTTGGAAACACACCAACTACCTGGTTTGCTGTTATGTTTAGATTTCGAGAAAGCCTTCGATTCCCTGACTGGGGATTCATGAAATAAAGTACTTGTAGCATTCGGTTTAGGACCAGATATTCGTAAATGGATAAGTACTTTCTATAACGATATCAAGTCAACTGTTCTTGTGAATGGACAGGCATCTGGTTGGTTTCCTGTGGGTCGTGGGTGCAGGCAGGGTGACCCAGTTTCACCCTACATATTCATTTTGTGTGTGGAAATCCTTGCCATTATGTTGAGAGATAATAGAATTATAAAAGGATCCAAATTAACAATACAGAACACAAAATTTCACAATATGCGGACGATGCAGAAATTATGCTTGAAGGTGACAGAGTGTCTTTTGAGGAAACTCTGATAACAGTTGACAGGTTTGGAAGAAAGTCAGGTTTGATATTAAACACAGAAAAAACAAGTGCTATATGGCTTGGCAGTAGGAAAAATTCAACGATTTGCTATATGCAACATTTACGTATTCAGTGGAATCCACCACAGTTCAAAATTCTGGGTATCTTATTTACCAATGATCTTGCTTATTGTTCAGAAATAAACACGCAGCAGGCTAGATTTCTTGAAATATAGAATGCTATATAAGGCATGGTTAAAGAGACAGATTACTCCACTAGGCAGGGTGGCTATTTTGAAGTCTTTAATCTTGTCCAAACTAATTCATCTCTGGATGCTACTTCCAAATCCTCCCGATGATGTAATTAATGCTATTCAAAACTCAGTATTTCAATTTGTTTGGAATAGAAAAAGGGATCGTATAAATAGAAAAAACTGTGGTTAAAAACGTAATGAATGGAGGACTTGGTGTGCCTAGAATAAAAGAATATATTTTTGCATTAAAACTTGCATGGATTAGAAAAATAAGAACATCGTCTCACAAGTGGAAAAGCATTACTTTGGCAAGTTGTCCAAAAATATGTCATCTGGAAAAAAATGGTTGTAGTCTTCCTTTAGGTCAATTATCCAGAAATAAATTTTGGGTTGATGTATTTGAGGCATATAAAGAATTTGGCAAAGGATTATATCTTGCATTTCCGAAGAAATTGCTTCCGAAAATATATTTTATAATGAAAACATCAAGATAAACAAAAAACCAAATTTTTTATCAAAGTCTGTTCGACAAAAATATATACAAAATTGGACATGTAATGAAAGAAGATGGCACGCTTTTGGCATATAGAGAGTTCAATTACAAATATGGGTTTTAATTTTCATTTTTTTTTCAAACTTTTTTAAATATATTCGAAAACTGCAGTAACAATGACAAATAACAAGCATGACATTTTTTATTTTTTAAGAAATAAATGAAACCAACGTGGACAACATTTTTGTATATCAAAATTTCTAAATTGTGGCATTCATACAGAACTTATCATATATTTTGAAACTCATGAGCCAAAACTTTTGTTGGAAAGCTACAAATATTGTGTTGTCAAAAATGAGAGTTGAACTGAGTGATCATTGTACTTTCTGTAATAGAAGAAAGGGAAAACATTGAGCATCTGTTTTGGTTTTGTGAACACGCGGGGCACATTTTTGGCAACAACTTCAAGCAATAATGAAAGAGAAGTGTCAGCATGCAGCTTGTTTGAATTTGTCTCTGTTTGAATTGGTATTATTTGGGCATGCAGATCATTTTAGAGGTGATGAAACCTTTGACTTCATACTACTTCTAGGAAAATATTTTTATCTATAAATGCAAGTGCGAGAAAAAACTTCCAATTTTGATAAGCTTCTCTACATTATTTAAAGACAAGATATAAGTTTGAACAACAAGTTGCGAAAAGCGTAAAGTCAAGTCAAAAACTGCATGAAAATGGCAACTATACCAATCTTTAATAGAAGTGTAACTTTTAGACTTGATGTATATGCTTAGGGACGAGTCTGTCTCTGTGTCACTTAACGTGCATGCACGTTTGGATCCCCTGGTGGCTTTGTCGGTGCCCTATCCTCTCTCTCTCTCTCTGTGTGTGTGTGTGTGTGTTGTTTCTGTTTTGTTTGTTTTTGGGTCCCCCCCCCATGTTTTTGCAATGGAGAAAATAAAAAATTGATTGAAAAAAAAAAAAAAAATATGCTTTTCGATCAGAAATCATTATTCCAAAGAGTTTCATAAACTTGTTATGAAAATTCAACTCCCTCTTTCCACGTTCATGTTCCAAAGAAATAAACTGGCACAAAAGTAGATAGTACAAGGAAAATACTCCAACAGAAACTCCAAACATTTTGCTTATCTCCCAGCAAATATGTACGAAACAACGTGAATAAAATATTCCTAATTTCTTTTAATTATCCAGTCTAAGCTTTAGGTTAACCAAACCAGGTTTAGATAAAGTTTAAATTAAGTTCTAGGCTTGTCAAATCCTAAAAACAATTTAGCCTAACAAGTCTCATCACCAATGACACAGCATTTTTTCCGAGTCCTCGGCTAACAACTCAAACTGTCAATCCTCAACAAAGCTTAGCCTACAGTCAGTCAGTCAGTCTTACAAACACTTAGTCACCTGCTATAAAACATGCACAAGAGGAATGATGTTCATAACATTAGTTAAGATTCCTCCACTACATAACAGAGCACCAACCTGCTATAAGCAGCTTGTCAAGGCTCTCGAATCTTCTTCAGCCTGGACTTCGTGAGTTGTAGATTTCAAGGCTGGCTTGTGTAAGACTGACATGAGTAGATTTCAATTCCGCAGCAAGAACACTTAAAAGCGTAACAGCCAATGAATAAAAAGGATTCATTTGGCCAATGACTAACAATCTTACAACCTAGAATTAGCACCCAAACTTACCCAACTAGCATAACACATACACAACAATCATACTTAAAGCAGCAGTGAGGACACAAGCACGCCCATCACACTCTCATTTTATATATACATACATACATATATATATATATATATATATATATATATATATATATATATATATATATATATATATATATATATATATATATATATATATATATATATATAATAACCTAATAAATTCCAGGGATAAGTAACCGAGCACTATTCCAGCAACTTACAGAGCAGCTTGGTGTTGCAATGACTGCAAGAAATATTCAATTATAAACAAAGCCTTGCTCTTATGTCTCAGATTGAAGAAATACGGGGAGATAAGCATTCATATTTGCAGTGGTAGATAATTCTGCCTAACTAACAGTATGTGCTTGAGTGGGTGAATGGGGAATAATAAATGCTTCTCATATATATATATATATATATATATATATATATATATATATATATATATATATTCTGTTATTTTATATATATATATATATATATATATATATATATATAGAGAGAGAGAGAGAGAGAGAGAGAGAGAGAGAGAGAGAGAGAGACTTGGCAATGCATTTCAAGGATTGATAACCCAGTGCGTCATTTTGTCCTAATTTGGATCAAGGAATCAACCTCACTAGGTTTTCTGAGAGGTTGCACATTCTTTTAGAGAGTTTATTCCCCTTTTTTTCTGAGAGTTTGAACTTTATTTTCTGACAGAGTTTGTGAGTGTTGTGACGATGCCTCCTGAGCAATGGTATGTCTGATGACCCATATTGGCATCCACAAGCCACCATGATCATGACTTATTTTGGAGTTGCCCATCTGTACCAGCTTTGCTATGCCCTGCAGTGTGTAGGGAGGGAATCGATTTTGTCGGCCTGGTCCTAATTAAGGGACATTCATCGATTCTAGATCCGACTTTGGGGGAGAGACTTGGGACAAATAAGGAGCGAAAAGGGTCGTCTATGTCTGTACTTAGGGCATTTGAATATGGCTGGGTTCTGATCACAGGTCGCAAAAAATGGTTAAAGATATGTTTTATGTAAGATCATGTCTCTGAAAATAGCAGGTTAAAATCTACATTGATCCTTCTCCATCCAAAAGTTCAAAGTCTTCGTGGGTGAGTCGGGTGACTGGACGTTTTGTAAACACTTGTTCAACTACTTCGTGTTTCAGTGACGTTTCTTCTTTTCTACGCGATAATATCCACTACATACTTACCTAGCTTGCTATCTTTCTATCTATAGTGTATGAATCTTTCTATTTACTCTCTTCTCGCTCAACTTGGCATGATCTTTGTTTTATGATACGTCTATTTGTGTTTCTATCGATTAATGTATTTCCGTGTCGCTCTCAGTCTGCGTACTTCTGTCTTTCTCAACTGAGTGTCGTAAGCTTTTTTTCACGAGAGACAAATACCCACAAACCTAATAAAGGGAGAGAGAGGGTGGAGGGACGGAGGAAGGGAGGGATGGAGGAAGGGAGGGAGGAAGGAGAGAGAGAGGGGAAGGGAAAAGACGACCAGACAGAAAGTCTGGCAGACAGAGATAGAGAAACAAAGCTCTGTTTCCTTGAGAAAGATAGGAGCATGCAGACTAAGAGAGAGAGAGAGAGAGAGAGAGAGAGAGAGAGAGAGAGAGAGAGAGAGAGAGAGAGAGAGAGAGAGAGACAGACAGACAGACAGACAGACAGGCAGGCAGGCAGACAGACAGACAGACAGACAGAGAGACAGAGAATCAAAGACAGAGATAGAAGAACAGAAACAGACATAGAGAGAACATGATTTGAAATAAGCATGTCCCGGATTTTAGAAACACGTTTTCTACACTACTTTAGCGGTTAGTGTCAGGTATGATTTCTTCAGACGACCAAAATGACCAGATGTTTTTTTTTCCCCTACATCCCTCCTTTCCCATTTCCTGTTAAACCACGCTTTCTCGCAATCACACGCTTTCTCACACATTGCCTCTCTAGCTCTCTTTTCTGTCATTACTCTCTTAGATTTATTATTTGAAAGGAGAATAAAACAATCCGGAAGGTAAATGAAATGTTTTTAAAAAAATTATGGCGGGCTTCCACGCTTTCTCACAATTGCGAGAAATTATCCGAAGCTGTCAGCGCACGCTTTCTCGCAATCACACGCTTTCTCACACATTGCGAGAAAGCGTGCGGGCGCCCCACACACGCTTTCTCGCAATGTGTGAGAAAGCGTGTGATTACGAGAAAGCGTGGTCTGACATTCCCTTCCTGTCATACTATTTAGAGAATATCATGTCTTTGATACCAGTCTCACTGAAACTCTTGAGAGAACAGATTTTTGCTCGGGCTTCTCTGAAGATGTTTGTATGTTCTTTTCTTAGCTTTTTGTTTCAGAGACATTTGTTACATGTTCTCTGTAATATTTTGGGCTGGCCTTTGTAAGAATTTGAATCTTCTTTGCTGACAAATCTTCTTCCATTTTTGCTGGGAAATTGTTCAGTCTTAATGAAATCTCCTTAGCAATTCGTTTGTCATTATGGAAACGTAATGGTGTACAAAGAACTGATTAGGCTTCAAGCATCTATACTAGCGATCTAATGCCTTGGAAATGCAGGGCCAGAATTTATCTCGTGTTCTGGCTGATCCAGTTCGGGAATATGCATACTTTCTGAACGTGAGTTTGGGGAGAGGTTCAGAAAGAAAAAAAAAATGAACATTCAGTTTTCCATTCCTCAGTAAAAGGTGCTTCTGACAGCATTGCGCCCAAGTTTTTGCTGACACTATAGAGCTGCAGACTTGCAAGATCAACAGGTCCTGCTGTGGATTCACTCTTTCTTTCTAAACGTATGGCGTAGGGCTGATAAATCGTTTTGTTCGACGACATATTTTCATGAGTTTTTGTACAACAAGTCTCAACAACAGCTACTCGTTAACATTTTGGCTTATAGATAGATATAGATAGATAGATAGATAGATAGATAGATAGATAGATAGATAGATAGATAGATAGATAGATAGATAGATAGATAGATAGACAGACAGACAGACAATAGATACATTAGATAGATAGACAGACAGACAGACAGATAAATAGATAGATAATTAGATAGATAGATAGATAGATAGATACATGAGAGAGAGAGAGAGAGAATA
>JADBJO010002086.1:127500-130000 GCA_016801955.1 Conus betulinus
TTGTTTCAGTGGATACAAAGGGAAAATCTGAATCCTTCGGGGTATTGTAGTTTTGACTTTTAACAATAGTTTGAGTGTGTTACTGTAACTTAGGAGTAATGTATTCAGTGCTCTCTTCAACAGTTTATTCTTATTTATTCACATGTGTATTTGTTAATGCTTTTGGCTGTGCATATGTGGTGTACTGCTTCTGTGAATAATATTACACATTCTCGGCAATTCTCAATCTGAAATCTCTACCGGAAAATCATAGCCGATTCTCAGTCCTGATAACTCTAAATGTTTGTCTACAGCACATGACTGAGCTGACTTGATGATGACAAAAGAGTCTTTTTGCCTTGCTTTCCTCGGGATGCGGCAAACTGCTGACAGTGAGAAACTAACAGAGAGCCTGGGTCAGTATTGGTTCAGAGTTAAGTCCTCCTTATCCGTTGCCAGAGCTGGGATCATTGACGCCCCAATTAGTCGGTGCCAGACTGTCTGGTTGTGAAATGTCAAGAGGTGGGTCGTTCCCCTCAGGCCACTGATGAATTTCTGTTGCTTCTAAGGAGCACAGCAGAACAAGTCACACGCCTCAAAGGAGAGCATTAGAACACCCTGTGATGCGATATTGATCTTGAAATAAGAACAGAGTTATATTAAAAAAAAGACCTCAAAAAGTTTTAATTCCTGTTTACGATATCATTCAGTTATTGGTATAAAAAACCACCACCGCTACCCGATGCCAGATTATTTTCAGGCATTAGAACTGAGCCGTCAACATATCTGTATGCCAGCAGAGTTTCTCCAGATAGTCATTCATATCTGTCTTGTGTTTAAAACCACACAGATATATCTTCATGCACTTGTAAAGAACATAAAGGAATAGTAACAATCGAACTCAATATACATTCTGAGAACAGTCCAGCTGCACCTGTCTATGAATACCAGAAAACTCACCCCCAGACCTAAGGAATAAATTCTCGCGTATTACCATAGAGTCAGCATCTCAAAGCGGCTTTTTTATATATATATATCCCCCCATACCCTGATATGCACCAGCAAGAATACAGCGCTGTAGGGTTTTATCACTATATATTTTAATCAAAGTTTTATATATATATATATATATATCGGGGGGGGGAAGTGAGGAATGGGAGAAGTGAGTGGTACTGGAGTCTTAACAGAAGACAGAGAAAGGTACAGGTGGGCATGAGCACTGCTTTGTTGCATGCGATGATTTCCCAAAAGGTAGGCTGTTCCTGGTTAATAGACGGAGCAGAATAAAAGAGAAAAGGAACTACTTTGATGATAATGAACTGGGGGCAAACAATTAACGAAGTGTCATGTTGTGTGATGGTTTCAGTCCTGATTAAAAATGATGAAAGATCATACGATGATGAACGGTAACAAAAACAGGCACCAGTGTCACGTGTAATGTGTACATTATTTCAAATTGTTCCTTAATGTTAATCACACTGAAGAAAACTGAGAGAATGGTGTTATGTATGATGCTGTGCCTTATGACAGCCTGTTCTTTAAAGTCAGAATGAGGTGAAAAACACGGAGGCGGGAACACTGCCATGCGTGGTGAAGACCCAGACTGCAAATGAGTCTGGAATGTTACCATGTGTTGAACAAATATATTTTGATAGAATAAAGTGAGAATAATGTCGTGTGGTTTGTCCTTAATAGTAGCCCTTCCCTTAAGGTGGAGGGGAAGAGGATGTAGGGATACATACACGTGAATTCACGTCTTTATCTGTAACCTCTTTCTAAAAAGAAGAGACTAAGTGTTGACAAATAAAGTGAGAGAAGAATGCCGCATGGGACGATGTTCTTAATACCGCTTTTTTCTGAAAAAAAAAACAACAACTGAATGTGTTTCACAAAAAAACAGATGGTGGGTGCGAAGGCACAGCTACATGCTGCGGTATTTGTCGTAGTGACTTGTTCTTCTGTCTTAACCACTGGTGACGAGACTACTAGTCAGTGAGAGACAGTAGCCGCCTTGTAATGGGATGGGGCTGACAGGTCAGAGATCCGGGGAACACCGTATGTCTCATTGTGTTTTACAAGGGCGAAGAGATCTTTTACTCAAGGGAAGCAATTACACGTTGGAGGGTTTCACGATTACAGTTGCCTCCTTCAAGTCTATACACGACTGTGCTTTCTTCAGTAAGGTTTAGTGTCAAAAATCTGGATGGCGGATGGCAATACAGACCAGTACTGAGTAAGGGGTTTCTTTGTTGGTATTGTTTTCTTTGTTTGTTTGGTGTTGTCTTTTTTTTTCTCTTAATGTTACTATTTGCTTGTCTCTGCTTATTCCACTCTGAAACTCGTCACTGCCAATGGTGTCTCCGCTGGTGGCAACTCAATTCAACCCATTTTTTTTTTTCCTCCTCCTTCTCCTCTTCCTCCTCCTCCTCCTCAATGGATGTTTTCAATAATAGTGGTCGTTGTACCAATGCATAGAATTGTATGGTTGAAACGTCACATCTCTCGAGTGCTTAACTGAAGA
>JADBJO010002086.1:140000-142500 GCA_016801955.1 Conus betulinus
AAAGACCCTGTTGAGCTAAGGGAGACAGACCCTGTTGAGCTAAGGGAGACAGACCCTGTTGAGCTAGAGGATAATGGTCTTGTCAAGTCGAAGGAGAAAGTCTTTTGAGCAGGGGGAAAACCCAGTTGTTTGGGGGAAGAAAGACTCGGCTGAGCTGAAGCTGTTGAAACCCTACTGAGTTAGAGGAAAAGACTCCTTAGAGTTGGGGTAAGAAGACATTGTTAACTTTCGGGGAGAATAATCCTGCTGAATTGGGGGAGAAAGACCCTGTTCGATTAGGGGGGAAAGATTTTTCTGGGTCGAGGAAAAAAAAGATTATGTTAAGTTTGGAACTCAGTTTGGGGAAGAAAAACTGTGAGAAAGATCATGTTGAGTTAAGAGGAGACAGATTCTGTTGAGTTGGGGATAAAATACCCTGTTGAGTTGCGGAACAAAAGTCTGTGTTGAGCTTGAGGAGAAAGATCCTACTGAGTCGTAGCCACAAGACCCTGCGGAGATAGGGGAGAAATATCCTGTGGAATTGGGAGACCAAAATCCTGCTGAACTGGAGGAGAAAGATCCTGCTGAGTTGGAGGAGAAAACACCCTTCTGAGTTGGAGAAGCTAAAAGACCTTGCTGAGCCGGAGGAGAAAAATCCCTGTTGAGTTAGAGGAAGAGAGCTGATAGAGGAAAAAGAGTTGATTGAGATGATGGAGAAAGGCCTTGCTGATTTGAATGAGAGAGATTCCATTGAGCTGAGGAAAAGATTCCGTTGAACTGAAACAGAAAGAGGTCGTTGAACTGGAGGAGAAAAATTCCGTTGAACTGGAGGGAGAAAGATTCTGTAGGGTTAATGAGATAGAAATATCCTGATGGACTGGGAGAGAAAGTTCTTGCTGAGTGGAGAGAAAAAAAAGACACATTGATGTTGAATTGGGGGAGGTAAACCCTGCTGAGTTGGAAAAGAAGTATTCTTTTGAGTAAGAGCAAAAGGACATCGCTGAGTTGGGAGATGAAGATCATTTTGATCAGTGCAACAAACACCCTGTTCAGCTGCTCTAGAAAGATCCTATTGAGTTGAGGATGGAAGATGTTGCTGAGCAGCTGGAGAAAGACCGTGTTGAGTTCAGATAAAGATTCTGATCTACGTGAAAAGGTTTGGGTTAGTGTGTGTGTGTGTGTGTGTGTGTGTGTGTGTGTGTGTGTGTGTGTGTATGTATGTGTGTGTGTGTGTGTGTGTGTGTGTGTGTGTGTGTGTGTGTGTGTGTGTGTGTGTGTGTGTGTGTGTGTGTGTGTGTGTGATTATTGTTACTACTACTACTACTACCACTACCACTGCTACTACTACTACTACTACTGCTGCAGCAGCTGCTGCTGCTAGTGCTGCTGCTGCTGTTATCATCATCATCATCATCATCATCATCATCATCATCATCATCATCATCATCAACATCATCATTATATTGTTCATAATTACCATCATCAATTTTCATTATTATTATTATTATTATTATCATCATCATTACTATTATTATCATTGTCATCATTAATATTATTCTGATTATTGCTATTATTACAGTGTTATCATTTTTATTTCATCTTTATTATTGGTATTATTCTCATTATTATTATTATGATTATTATCATCATTGTTTGTTGCTGTTGTTATTCTTATTGCTGTTGTTGCTGTTCTTGTTGTTGTTACTATCATCATCATCATCATCAACATTATTGTTATTATTATTATTATTATTATTATTATCATATTATGATTATCATTGTTGTTATTGTTTGTTCTTGTTCTTGTTGCTTTTTGTTGTTGTTCTTGTTGTTGTCGTCGTCATCATCATTATCATGATCATCGTCATCACCATCGTCAATATCGTTATTTTTGTTGTTGTCATCGTTTTATTGTTAGAATGATCATTATATTATCATTATTGTGACTATTATCATCATTGTTATTACCATTATCATTATCATCATTATTATTACTATCATTATCATCATTATTATAAGATCATTATTGCATTATCATTATCAGTAGCAGTAGCAGTAGCAGTACTATCATTATCATCATCATATAATTGTTGTTGTTGTTGTTAAGTTTTTTTTTTTTTTTTTTTTCATTTCCTTCTTCATTCAATATTTACATTATAAATATTGAAATATCCTTTCTCTCTTATAATTGAACTTTCATTCATCATGTTTTCATTCGTTACCTGTATATCAACATTGAATACGAATAAATAAAAGGGAAAAAAAAAGATGGACAATGTTTTGTCAATTGACTACAAGTATGAAAATTACGACATTCATATCATAATGTATATTTTCCAGGTGCATTATAAGAAGGTTTTTTTTTTTTTTTTTTTTAATACACAAAGAAAAAAAAAAATTAAATGAGAAAATGAGAAACACGCAAATAAACAAACAGACAAAGAAAACTGAAAACCTGGGCTGCCATATTTGTAGTACATGATGTCTTACACATAGATGAAATACACATGACATACGCTCT
>JADBJO010002086.1:165000-170000 GCA_016801955.1 Conus betulinus
CACACGAGCTTTTTTTAAACCATTGATCAAGAAAGACGTCTGAAATAAAACGGAGTTCTGTGCATTCTTGGGTCAGGTTTGTTGTTATTGCTATTGTTTGTTTTCGTTTTGTTTGTTTGTGTGTGTGTGTGTGTGTGTGTGTGTGTGTGTGTGTGTGTGTGTGTGTGTGTGTGTGTGTGTGTGTGTGTGTGTGTGTGTGTGTGTGTGTGTGTGTGTGTGTGTGTGTGTTTTGCTTTGTTGCTGTTGTTTTTGCTCTTTTCCCCATTTAAGAAGGCTCTTAACAATCTATTAAAATAGATGGAAACCACGTTTTCCATAACGTGATACGGACCATCACAACTGCACTTAGGGTACGGCAACCCTAAATACAAAATATCGATAAACCTGTTACTTTGTAGATGTTTTGTTAACATGTGGTCATGACCTTTTCCCTCTCCTCTGCATACAAAGGAATGACTCATAGGCAGGCATGCCGCGTTTCTGTCAGCCTTGGAAATCCGTGTTTTCTCTGATGTGTAAGGACGAATGTACAGCGAAGTGCCCGTCACTCAGTCCACAAGCAAACGACAACGGAGGAGGAATTCTGGCAGTGTGAAGGAGAGAGCACCCCAATTCCATCATAAACTCCAGCTAGAAATAATTCTACATGTGAGGTACTGGTGACGGGGGTAGTTGTAGTAGTAGTAGTAGTAGTAGTAGTAGTAGTAGTAGTAGTGGGAGTAGGATTAGAAGTAGTAGTAGTCGCAGTAGTAGTCGTCGTCGTCGTCGTCGTCGTCGTCGTAGTAGTAGTAGTAGTAGTAGTGTGTGGAGTGGGATTAGTAGTAATAGAGAAGTAGATGTAGTAGCAGTCGCAGTAATAGTCGTCGTCGTCGTCGTCGTCGTCGTCGTCGTCGTCGTAGTAGTAGTAGTAGTAGTAGTAGTAGAAGCTGTAGTTTTCTCTCCGTTTCTGTTTCAGTGCTGACCAGCCGACCTCACACAAAACTCATTTAGGGTTGGCAACTTGTCATGCACACAAAAAAAAAAAAGGCCGTTTGCCTATTTGACTCACAGGTGACGATTACAAGCGACAGCAGGATAAAAGCCACAGGGCTGACAGGAGGAAGAGGGAAATGTAGGCACTGTTCCACACAGGAACAAGTGTGACAGTCAACATCAGGCTGTAAACAAAACGTTCTATTTCAATGGTGATCCCACAAGAAAAGAAAGAAAGATAACAGTAAGAAAAATGGAAAATGTCCAACTGACGGTGTTCACATGAAATACTCAGAACAATCTCATTAATGAATCCGCTCCTAGTGACGCATCCACAAGCACCGAACAGGCAGGTGGCAGGCAACACACTAACAGTTCCAGACGACATGGCCAGTTTTCACTCACGAAAATATGTTCATGACCAAACAGTCTCTTCAGTGCGACCCGACAGAGCTATCACCCCACACATCAACCCCACCCCTCTCCCTCACCTTTCATCCCACTTCCTCACACACCAGTGTCTTCCCTGACCCTCTCCTTTCTGTGTTCTTTCACTGTTTATGAAGAACAAACGTCAGATCTGGATCAGAACTGATTAGTCTGTCAAAGACGCAACGGCACCTGCACACGTCACAAAAAGAAAATTACTTACCAGAAATCTATTTCAATCAGACACTTTGATCTTAGCCCATCGTGCCACCCTCCCCTCCACTCCCTCTTCCCCTTTCTTCTTTCTTTCAAATCACGGAGGGTTTATCTATAATTATGTTCCAAATGTGCATTTTAAGGGCAAACTTTCGGGTGACGTAGTAACTCGATTTGGACGTGACATGCATGGCGATGTTCCGAGTTTGATGTAGGCCCGCTGAAATCTAATTTTCATAAGCGCTCAATTTTTATCCTGTTGGTAGCAAATGTTTTTTCACCAAGTTGGTAGCAATTGTTTTTCCTCCCCTCTCTCTCTCTCTCTCTCTCTCTCTCTCTCTCTCTTGGAGGGGGGGGGGGGGGGGGGGGGGGGGGGGGGGGGGAGGGAGTAGAAGAGGTTTTTTTTTTTCTCAAAACAAGAAAGACTGTTATTTGCGGCTTCAGTGCTGCTTCATTCATCTACTTGATTGACCATAATCATGCGCTCGTGTGTAATCTCAGCTTCTTGGTAAAGATGTTTATGTACTTGGGATCTATTTCACTTTACATTTGTCAGTTCATTGATTTATTTTGTACTCCTTTTTGGTGAGAAGGAGGTCTGATCTTCACAGAAAAAAATGAAGATGCCTGTTGTTGATGGACAAGGCAACGACAGTAAATGACCGAGATTCCTAGGAAATGTAAGTTTGGTAGTATCGAAACTATGGCTGAATATTTGTTTTTAATTAAATCACGTATTCATGGCCGTTACGATTTCAGTCTTCTTTACACACAGTGCTGGAAAGGTCTCGACAGTGTTCGGTCTTCTCTACACACAGTGCTGGAAAGGTCTCAACAATGTTCGGTTACACACATGCTGGAAAGGTCTTCTCTACACACAGTGCTGGAAAGGTCTCAACAGTGTTCGGTCTTCTCTACACACAGTGCTGGGAAAGGTCTCAACAACAATGTTCGGTCTTCTCTACACACAAGGCTGGAAAGGTCTCAGCAATGTTCGGTCTTCTCTACACTCTGGAAAGGTCTCAACAGTGTTCGGTCTTCTCTACACTCAAGGCTGGAAAGGTCTCAACAATGTTCGGTCTTCTCTACACACAGTGCTGGAAAGGTCTCAGCAATGTTGTTCGGTCTTCTCTACACTCAAGGCTGGAAAGGTCTCAACAGTGTTCGGTCTTCTCTACACACAAGACTGGAAAGGTCTCAACAATGTTTTTCATTCTGCCAAGCTCGGCTACGCGTGTGCTTGTTCTTGCTGAGAAAATGCAGTCTTTGAAATGCATCACTCGTACACACACACACACACACACACACACACACACACACACACGCACACGCGCACGCACACACACACACACACACACACACGCACGCACGTATGCACGCATGCACGCAAGCACACGCACACGCACACGCACACACCCATGCACACACACACACACACACACACACACACACACACACACAGTCACACACACACACACACACACACACACACACACACACACACACACACACACACACACACACACACACACACACACACACACACACAAACCGTCACACACACACACACACACACACACACACACACACACACACACACACACACACACACACACACTTTATTTCATTTAAATTTTGAAAGGAGAGGGGGGGGTTAGTTACCGCCACGGCCACAGAGGACACAGACACAACAGAGTTACCGCCAAGGACACAGACAGAGCACGGGACTCGTCCTGTGCTCTGTTTGTCTGTGTCCTTGGCGGTCACTAATCCCCACTCTTTCCAAATTTTGCTTCATTTTCCGCCCTCAGTCACTCCGTTTTGAAACATTTCATTTACATTAAGTAAATCAAAAGCAAATCACTCATATCACGGTTTAAAAAAAAAACAAAACAGTTACATACAAAGACAAATAGACAGACAGATAGATAGATAGATAGATAGATAGATAGATAGATAGATAGATAGATAGATAGATAGATAGATAGATAGATAGATAGATAGATATAGAGAGATAGACAGACAGACAGACAGACAGATAAACAGATAGGTACGTGGGTCGGTAAGTCAGTGGTTGGATGAATGGATGGATGGATGGATGGATGGATGGATGGATTAAATGATGGATGGACAGATGGGTGGATGGATAGACAGATGGATAAATATACACATACAGAGAGAGCCACATATAGTTATCACTGGTATAGATGATAAAAGACAGTCTGATTGAGGGTGAAAGATGAGAAAAGAAGAAAAAAAAGGAAAGAAGAAGAAAAAGAAGAGGGGGGGGGGGGGGGGGGGCCCACACCCAATTTTCTATTAATATCATTTTTAGGAAGTTAATGTTTTAGTGTGTGTGTGTGTGTGTGTGTGTGTGTGTGTGTGTGTGTGTGTGTGTGTGTGTGTGTGTGCGCGTGTTTCGTTGTTTTTGTTTTTTCTTAATGTACTTGCCAAAGTTTTTATGTGGCGAAAGAATGGAATGTTCACATGAATATCTTATGAGTGGACACCGATTACGTCTCTGCATCCAGAAGTCTGGCATGTCTTTTTCATTGTATTCCGGGCTCTGACGCACATAATACTGTTTATTTTTAGAATGCCGCTTTGACTGCATAAAACTGAAAAAGTGCAAATCTCTTTCACGTCATGACCGAGAAGGATTTCACTGCGTGCAGGTAGAACGTATTATTAGGAAAGAATCCTCAAAGCGTGGTACCTTTCTTATTTTGTGAAAAGTCGCTATCATTCTTATTTACTTAGACTAAACTGGACCTTTGTTACTTTGTGAGATGACCGTCTCATTTTTACTTAGATTTAGTGGATCCATAGCTGATTTATTTTTATATGTCCCTCTCACTCGTGCTTAAATGTAATGTTACCTTTGTTATCTTTCAAAATGACTCTCTTAACCTTACTTCGATGTGAAGTACCCATGTCTTGAGAGACACAAGGCAATGAGATTGCGCCTGTGTTTTCTATAGTCCTCGTTTCAGTTTTCGTTTCATCAAGGAGGTGTCACTGCGTGAGGGCTAGTCCATATACGCTACACCACATCCGCTAAGTTTCGACATCACACTACGCATAATTTTAAATTGATGGAAAGATGAATTAATGACTAAGATGAGAGCATTTTTAGAAGAGGGTCTCAAGGCTACGACTTTGCAGATGTCTGACCTAACCTAACATTGGCTGTGGCATTGTAACCATTGTATGTGTGTGAGGTGCCATCATTTCATGGTGGTTGGCCCGTCGCTTCATGCTATGTCGCCGGTTCCGGAATGACGAAGTAAAACAAAGTTCACATCATGTTTTCTTCGGGATATTCATAGACGTTCTGTCTGTGTATGTGCAAGGTGAATGTGTACCGTGAGCAGCATTGGCTT
>JADBJO010002086.1:180000-185000 GCA_016801955.1 Conus betulinus
ACGTGCACACAATGTACGCGTTCGTGTATGTATTGCCGTAGTCCTTCTCCACATGTCTACATATTACCCCGTTTCATTAACTCTCTCTCTCCCCCCAGGTTGTCGACTGGAGACACGGTGGGCTTAATGGGTAAGGCGTAAGACTTGTTCCAAGGCCGGGAGGGGGGGGGGGGGGGGGGGGGGGGGGGGGGGGGGGGGGGAGGGAGGTGAATTCGCGCTCAAGATAGATTCCAGTGGGCTCTGAGGTCTTTGAGAATACTTTCAACGGGAATTAGTCTCGTGCGTGAATAGGAAAAAAAAAAGTCACGCACAATGCGTTAACCCCTTTGCACCTTTCGGAGAAGAGCGGGCATTGTGTGTACCGATGGAATGGAGGACAAAAACACACACACTAAATGATAAATAAATAAATAAACAAATAAACCACATACACGCTAGTGTTGTGTCTAAACATCATTCCCACAGACGGAATGTAGTTTCGGAAGTGGGATGAAAAAAAAAAAACGGTTTCGCGTGTGTACACAAAAAATATAAATAAATCAATAAAAAGATAGGCCTAAACTCACTCATAGTCAACATGGGAATGGTATTGGAGATCCGAACCCAGGGGAATGGTAGATGGGATGATGAGAAGGAACCACTGGGGCCCTGCTGTCAGAATCCTTTCCCACTCTTGTCCTTCTGTGCTGTCCCTCGATTCAGGGCCGGACGACAGGAGGCTTTTCCTACACCTTGACCCTGTCCTGTCTGTCCTCCTGTCTGTCCTCCTGTCTGGTCCATCTTTCTACCCCGGCTACCTCAACTCTCTCCCTCCGCCCTCCCTCTCTCCCCTTCCCCTCCCCCTAGCACTGTGTCCAGAGACGACAGCTCTGCTGTAGTCTGAACTGGCAGAAATCAAAACATGCCCATGCTCAGAACTACTGTTTGCTTGTTTTTGTTCAATCCTTCTCCACAGCCTTTTTATAACACCAACCAACAAATCAACCAACCCCATCCCCTTCCGTCCCCTGCCCACCCACCCCCCACCCCCCCACCCCCACGCCAACCCCCCCCCCCCCCCCCAACCCGCTTCACCCCCTAGCATCACTCTAACACTGTCTCGAAGGCGGAGCTCTGTCCATAGCCGTTCTTCTCCATCTCCACGGCGATGTGCATGCTGAAGCGGCGCAGGGGCCACTTTGAGGCGGTCCCTCTTGCTGGCCTTGATGCGGAACCAGGACATGACCACCTTGCCAAAGTCCTCGTTGAAGAGCCGTACAGGAAGGGGTGTGATGGCCGAGTTGGCCAGCAGCAGCCACAGGCAGCACGCCTGCGTCCAGTGGGGCACCAGGCTGGAGGTGAAGGTGGTGCTGGCGGTGGGGGAGGAGGGCGACAAGGAGGGGGAGGAGAAGGAGGAGGAGGAGGAGGAGGAGGAGGACGACGACGACGACGACGACGACGAGGCAGAGGCCGCCTGCACGATCGTCACTACTGTGAAGGGTGTCCAGCACACGAACAGCACGCCCTGCACATATAGATAAGTCAGTCAGTATGGACGGGTGGATGGGTGGATGGATGGATGGATGGATGGGGGTGGGTGGGTGGATGGATGGATGGATAGGTGGATAGATGGATGGATGGATAGTACTGCCGTGAAGGGGGACCAGCACACGAATAGCACGCCCTGCATATATAGATAAGTCAGTCAGTAAGGATGGATGGATGAATGGGTGGAAGGATGGATAGTACTGCCCTGAAGGGGTTCAGCACACGAATTTCACGCTCTGCACATGTAGATAAGTCAGTACGTAAGGATGGATGGATGGATGGACGGATGGATGGATGGATGGATGGAAGACAAAACATACAACATTCAAGACAATGAAAGCGAAGAACAAACGATCACTTATTCACACCCGAAAAATCACATATTCACTTATTTTTCATAAGTGATTGTTCGTTCTTCGTTTTCATTGTCTTGAATGTTGTTTGTCTTACGTGCAGAGGACCAAAGAGGTCGAAACGAGTTGTGTGTTTTTTTTTCCTTGTAATTTGTTCGTCTCTCGTTCGCCGGTATATCAATTTTTCTTTAAGTTCGCGGAAATGAGAGCAGAGCAAACCAAGAGACAGAAAAAGTCATGTTTGTTGTATGACTGGTAAGATACTTATTGATTGAAGGAAAAGTATGGTAAACAGTGGGTTGAGAACATCGACTTTCAAACGTGTACGTCTGTGGTTGAGGACAAGTTTGATCAACTGCGCGCAACCCCTCACACGCTGGCTTCGAGCGCGTGCCCTAACCCACTCTCTATCATCCCCACACGTGCCTGTTAGTTCCTGACTCAGCAGCAGCCATCCTGATCGGCGAGAAGCCGTTCACAGTGGACGAGGAAAATGATATACAGCGGAGAATGACAACACAGGCCGTGTGTTGATCCCACCGCTCACACCCCCCAACGTGTGGCCAGGAGGAGCCAGGAGTGAAAGCCTGCCTTTTGACAACCACGTTCCGCCTTCACCCCACGTTTCCCATACTCTCATCACACTCCATCGCCTGTCACCTGCTTTTATCACCCAGTTACACAATATTCTCCCTCCACCCTCCAATCATTGTGCGCCCCCCCCCCCCCCCCCCTCCCCATCCTTCACTGTCCCCGTCGGCGATGGTACACAGGTCTCCCAGTCCTGACTTCAATAAGTCCACCACTCCGTTCCTGCCCATCCTCCACCCGTGCGAACCCCTAGGCCCCAGTCTCTTTGTGATCGACACACAGCTTATCTCTGACTGTCCCCGCACACTCTGTCTCACTGTACTTCTTTCAGATGGTGATCAGCTCTGTAAGCCTGGTGAATTGTCTCAGGTACCATTTGTCAGTACTCAGTCAGGCATTCCTCATTTTGAAACTTGGCAGAGATACAAAAATGATGTACAGTTGAGTAATGACAAGACAGGCATTAATTTCATTGCTACACAACAAGCTTCTCTCCTCTGAGTTTATCATACTCTGTCCAGTTAAACAACCGCCTCTTTCATCCACCTCGATGCGTTTGTCGTGTTGCTGTTTCTCTGGATGAGAAACGGTCCTTCCAGGCGGGAAATCTCTGTCTGTGGCGTGTGTTAGTTGTGATTCCCAGGATCGTTCTGTTTTGATTTTGATTTCAGATAGTGCGACCAAAACCTTCATCTGAACTTGCTCATTTCTCCAGTCGTTGATGGAGTGTAGATGTGCCCAGTACAGGGCATACAGGCAAGCGTGGAACATTCCTCTTTGGAGACGTTTCCTTGTTTGTTCTGCGTGTTCTGTGCTGGGAGCAAGAGTTATCGTTCTTCTTTGCTATTTACTGTTTACTTTATCTTGCCACATTTAAGATTTTCTTTCACTTCAATCGAATCGAGGTCACCTGTATGTGTTACTGTTCGTCCCTGTACTTGTCTCACTCTATTCAAGATCGGAAAAGCTGTGCCAGTGTTGAATAAAAACTGAATGTTCATTTGTATTTGTTCATTTCTCCAGTCGTTGTTTTCTGTGTAGATGTGTCCGGTATGGAGTATATAGACAAGCTTGGAACATTCTTCTTGGGGGATGTTTCCCTGTTAGTTCTGTGCTGTCATATCTGCCAGGCGATTCGGTGTCGTAAGCAGCATTCGTTTGGAGTGATGGGCGTGTATTTCTATCATCATGACAGCAAGAGTTACCCTACTTGTTTGTTACTTCATCTGTACGTTTGTTCTTTCTAGGCTGGGTTACTGCTGTTTGCCCGAGACGTCTTGAACGTCAGTCCCGAAAAAGGGCAGAATAACGCAGCAGATTCATTTCAGATGTTCTTCATCCACGCCTGTTGATTCTTTCCTTCATTCTAAACCTTGGCTTCCTCTACTAAAAACGTCTAACTCGTAAACTGTCTTTATTCGGCATTTCATCTCTGAATGGTCAAACTCCACCACGTCTTTCTGATCTTCTCAAGCTATACATGGCGGCCACCATGTCTTTCTGATCTCCTCAAGCTGTACATGGCGGCCACCATGTCTTTCTGATCTTCTCCAGCTGTACATGGCGGCCACCATGTCTTTCTGATCTTCTCCAGCTGTACATGGCGGCCACCATGTCTTTCTGATCTTCTCCAGCTGTACATGGCGGCCACCATGTCTTTCTGATCTTCTCCAGCTATACATGGCGGCCACCATGTCTTTCTGATCTCCTCAAGCTGTACATGGCGGCCACCATGTCTTTCTGATCTTCTCCAGCTATACATGGCGGCCACCATGTCTTTCTGATCTTCTCCAGCTGTACATGGCGGCCACCATGTCTTTCTGATCTCCTCAAGCTGTACATGGCGGCCACCATGTCTTTCTGATCTTCTCCAGCTATACATGGCGGCCACCATGTCTTTCTGATCTTCTCCAGCTGTACATGGCGGCCACCATGTCTTTCTGATCTTCTCCAGCTGTACATGGCGGCCACCAGCTTTCTGATCTTCTCCAGCTGTACATGGCGGCCACCAGGTCTTTCTGATCTTCTCCAGCTGTACATGGCGGCCACCAGGTCTTTCTGATCTTCTCCAGCTGTACATGGCGGCCACCAGGCCTTTTCGTTTTTCTGTGGGGACACATCTCCTCCAGATTCCCGTTTTCATACCATGACCTTCGGAGAGCCTTCTTTCTCTTTTCAGGAGCTGAGTGCATGGATCAGGTTTCCGTTGTCTCTCCGTGCCACAAAGTATCTTTGGTTGTTTCCAGTCCTTTCTCAAGACTACGCTTTTTGTGGCAACTCATACCCTTATTCGTTCTTGCCTTGCAATAACGTGTGTGTGTGTGTGTGTGTGTGTGTGTGTGTGTGTGTGTGTGTGTGTATACGTGCATGCGTCCGTACGTGCGTGTGCGTGTGTGTGTGTGTGTGTGTGTGTGTGTTCGCGTGCACGCGAGTATATGTGTGTGTGCATGCGTGCGGGCACGCGCCTGCGCGCAAGCGCGCGTGCTCCTGTGCGCGTCCTTTAAATGTCCACTCTTATTACTGACTACG
>JADBJO010002086.1:200000-227500 GCA_016801955.1 Conus betulinus
TTGTATTTTGTTGTTATTATTGTTGCTCTTCTTCTTCTTCTTCTTCTTCTTCTTCTTCTTCTATTGCTACTACAACAACAACTACTACTACTACTGCTGCTACTGCTACCGTTGCTGCTGCTGCTACAACTACTGCTAGTGCTACTGCAACTGCAACTGCTACTGCTGCTGCTGCTGCTGCAAGTATTGTTGCTGTTGCAGCTGCTGCTGCTGCTGCTGCTGTAGCAGCGCTGCTACTGCTGTTACGACTACTACTACGACTACTGCTACTGCTACTGCTGTTACGACTACTACTACAACTACTTCTACCGCTACTGCTGCTGTTGCTACGACTGCCACTCCTCTGGGATTTCACTGCCCTACTACTACTACTACTACTACTACTACTACTACTTTTATCATCATTAATTTCTCCTTCTTCGTCTCCTCCTCCTTCTCCTCCTCCTCAATTCCTCCTCCTCTTCCTTTCTCTCCTCCTTCTCCTCCTCTAACTCATGCTCCTCTCTTTTCAGTTGTTCTTTTCCCTGGGGGGCCTTGGGGGACTCGGTGAATGGGTGAAGGCTGGGGGAACTGTGAGGGTGGATGCGAGCTTGGGCGGGGTGGGGAGGATCTCCTCTTGAGAATCCCAAGTGTGTTTAATCGTTTATACGCACAGCAGTGAATGTTGCCCCAAATGTTTAATCATGATACTTCCACTACCACATACAATAATAGCAAGACATAACGTACGCCTGTATGTCAGTCGTTGGGCCTTCACAGTCCAGGCGATCTACAGACCCAAGTTCTTTCAGAATTAAAACAATAGGAGTGCTTCATGTCACAAAACTAGACAGCAGCTGCAGGGAAGGCGCAAAAGAAAGGAACAAAACAAAAGAAAGCGTATGTGTGTGTGTGTGTGTGTGTGTGTGCGTGCGTGCGTGCGTGCGTGCGTGATGTGTGTGTGTGGTGTGGGGGGGGGGGGGGGGGGGGGTGGTGGGTGTGTGGGTGTGTACGCATGTGTGTGTGTGTGTGTGTTTTAGTGTTTGGGCATTGGTGCGGGGTGAGTGTGTTTTTTATGTATTGTTTTTACAATCTATGTAATGTTTTATGTCTTATGGATTTAATGTTTATTTCATGTGTGTATGTGTGCGCGCACGCGCGCGCGTTTTGTGTGTGTATATGTGTGTGTGTGTGTGTGTGTGTGTGTGTGTGTGTGTGTGTGTGTGGGTGTGTGTTGTGTGTGTGTGTGTGTGCGCGCGCGCGCGCGCGCGAGTGTGAATGTGTGTGTATGTGTGTGTGTGAATGTGTGTGTGTGTGTGTGTGTGTGTGTGTGTGTGTGTGTGTGTGCGCGCGCGCGCGCGTGCAGGTGCATGTGTATGGGGGTGGGGAGGGGGTGTGTGAGTGTGGATGTATATACAAATACATATACTAACGCAGGCTGTTATGTAACGATTTACAATGTCACTTTGTAATGTCTTATGTACTTGCGAATGTTGTGGAGCAGAAGAAAAATTTCCGATGGACAATGAAATTGATGAAATTGAATTGAATTGAAGAAAATCGAACTAACGAAAGAAAGAAATACAGGAAATTAGAAGAGAGAAAATTAAGAAAAAAAAGGAAAGAAAGAGGGTCGACAGAAAGGGAGGAAAAAAAAGAAAAAAAAAAAAAAAAGAAAAAAAAAAAAAAAATATGGAAAACAAGATATAGTGAAAGAAAATGAAAATCTTATTAAATGAAAAAAAGAGAAGAGGAAGAGAATACTGAAAAGAAAAGGTGCGTGAAGATGGTGCCACTGTAGGGCGGTCTTCCACTCTGGCCTCATGTACGGCACTTCTTTTTTTAAAAGAAATTTGAAATGTCTATCTTGCTCAAGAAACTATGCAATTATCGTTTAAAAAAGATCGTCTACATGCTTGGAATATCATGCATTCACAAATCTAATTTGCATCTATGTCATGGGCAGGATTCCTGTGGAACCGATCACGAACATAGGATCTGGCACCTTTCCATGGGCAGACTGTGAATCATCCCCTACAAAGTCACTCATTGTCTCTTCATGCCAAATTGTTAGACTCACCAATCGCCTCGGTACTGTGGATGGCGTCGCAAATTTCCGGCCGTCAGGTCATGAGTTCGAACCCCATCAGAGCCATGCATTTCTGGTATTTTATTACCTCAACAGGTTCCTATGTGGGGTTGAGTTCGCTATGGGCTCAGTTTGGAAGACTAGAACCTCACTGTTGATTTTCATCCACTTAACAAATGCGTCCCTTACAGTGTTTCTTTAATCTACTGTCCAACACTGCAAGTGCTGTAACTCTCGGGCCTGGCTGACATTGTGATATATCGTGAAAGTAAGCTTTAGTACAACCTAGTCAGGTAGTTTCAGACCGGAACGGCCCTCAAAAGCATCATCTTCATCATCCTCATGAATCAGCATTAAAAGAGTCTCCAGTTCTGTGGCCCTTCATGTCCTGCTGTCATGGGGACCTCGGTGTTGATTTTGACACGTCTGTGCCCTATGACAACTTGGTGTTGAGGTCTCCGGTATGGACGAGTTCATGGGTGTCATTGTTGGACGGGGTGGTGGCGCCCTCCGGAGGGAACGCGCTCTCTCACACTGGCTCCTCGACAGGGTGTTACTGGGGGCTTAGTAGGAGGTGTCCTGAGCATGCTAGATCAGAACAGGCACCACTGAACACCGCCGAAGAGACTGGTCAGCAGAGCAGTTTCTCCTCTGGTGGGTTGCCCCAGGACGACCGACATTGACTGCTGCCTGTGGATAGCTCGGTGCTAGAGCCATGACGCGATGCGCATACAAACGACGCGCATACACACACGCACGCGCGCATGCACGCACGCATGCACATACACACACGTTACGCTCTCTGTGCACTCTTGCGCGCTCTTTCAACACACGCACACATGCACACACACACATACACAACAGTTACGCTCTCTGTCTCATTTTTTCTCTTGCACACACAAACTCTCTCTTTCACACACACACACACACACACACACACACACACACACACACACACACACACACACACTTGCTTCATGTGTGACTTACGTGCGTCCTCTTTTCTGTACTCACTTTAAAATCCAATCACTTACTGCTTTACTTGCTTGATGCTTGCTTCTGTCCTTCCTATCCCCCCCCCCCCCCCCCCCTCTCCGCCCCTTTCCTACCTCGCTGTGTCCTCCTTCCTTTCTTCCTTCCTTTCCTTCTCACCTGTATTCCTTTCACTTCTTCACTTCGTTTTTTTTTTTCTTTCTTCTTCCCCTCTCTTTCGTCCATCCTTTTCCTTCATATTTTTCTCCCCTTCCGTTTCCCTCTGTCCTTCCCCCGTTTCTACCTCCCCTTCCTCTCGTCCATCCTTGTTTTGTCCTGATCCTCTTTCTTTCCATCCCCCATGCCCCCCCCCCCTCCTCCCGCACCCTAAATCCTGTCTTCATTCCGTCCCTTCTTCATTTTTCCCCTTTCCTTCTGTCCATCTTTCTTTTCTTCTTCTTCTTTTTTAAGTATATCTTCTCTTTTTTCTTTCGTTGTTTACTTTCTCTCACCTTCAATGACATGCTTGTTTGGCTTCATTTCTTTCTTACGTTTAGTGTCACTTTTAGTTTTTCAGCAACTTTATTCTTCACCACACTTTCGTTTTATTTTATTGGCTACCTTTCGCTGGCTGCTATGAGGGTGCTGTTGGATTCTTTTTTTCAACCCTTGGTGGTGAGAACACCACAGAATTACGGACTGTGGTGTGTCTCTGTTTGATGCCAAGAGCTCAGACACAATCAGCCGTGGTTCCCTGATGAGTCCGATCCAGCGGACGACGAAAGGCCTAGGAGCAGGCAATACATATAGATCTGCTTTCAAGAGGGATTGCGATGGTTCCCTCATGCAGCTAGTGAAGGGTTTTCATATTCATAATATACATTTTCCCATTTTCTTCACCTTCAATTTTTTCTTTCTTTCTGAAAAATTTAAATCTTTCCCAGGTCATTACTATAATGATGGAAGAATTGCTAACCTGCACTGTGTTTCCCCCCACTAGTTACTTATTGTTCAGCATTACTTTTAGTGTCAGTTTAATAAATCACTTGCTTACACTTTGCCATAAGTGCGACCACTTTGATCAGGGACTGTTTTTATGGACGCAAACGGCGGTTTGCTTTTTTTTTCTTTTCTTTCTATTATGGTGATGATTTCTTGGCAGGCTGCAGGGATGGTGATGAAAGAAGAGAAGGACAATGAAGCCGCCAGACTCTCATTTCCAGCACAGCAGGTGCTCCTCCTGCCGCGCGCACTGTTCTGATTTTGCAGCGTGTCGGTGTGTCTGTCTGCCTGTGTGTGTGTGTGTGTGTGTGTGTGTGTGTGTGTGTGTTGTTTGTGCGTCTGACTGGCTGCGTACTTGTTTCGTCTGTCCCCCCCCCCCCCCCCCCCCCCTCTCTCTCTCTCTCTCTGTTTCTGTCTCCGTCTCTCTCTCTCTCTCTTTCTCTCTCTCTTTTCACCAAACCCCTCCACTCAACCCCTCTTCTACTTCCATTATTCCAATCTGCCTCTTTGCCTGTCTCTCTGTCTGTCTACATGTGTGTCTGCCTGTCTGTCTGTCTGTCTGTCTGTCTCTCTCTCTCTCTCTCTCTCTCTCTCACCTTCACTCAGTTTCAATTCTAGTTTCATCAAAGTGATGTCACTGCGCGTGGACTGGTCCATATACGCTGCACCTCATCTGCTAAGTGTCGAGTCCACATTGCGCACGATTTAAAGCTGATGAATAAATTGATTTATGACTAAGACTAAGATGAGAGACTTCAAGAACAGGGCCTCATGGGTGCCACTTCGCAGATATCTGACTTGAACATTAGCCCAAAGAGCCTGTTAGACAGTGTGCACCTACGTAATATTGTCTGTGCCATTATTATCAATGTACGAGTTTGTGGTGAGTACACACGTGCGTGTTTGTGTGTGTGTGTGTGTGTGTGTGTGTGGGGGGGGGGGGGGGGGGGGGGGCACGGGCTCAGTGTGTGCATGCCAGTGTATGCTGTGCGTGTGTGCATGCGTATGTACGCGCGCACACGCACGCGTGTATGTGTGTGTAGGGGTCAGCTCTATGTTCCCTCAGCTCTATGTTCCCTCAAGTCAAGTAACATGTCATGTCATGTCATGTCAAAGTGACCAGTGGTAAAGCAGTGGTCAGACTGACCAGTGGTCAAGCAATGGTCTAACTGACAAGTAGTCTCTCTCTCTCTCTCTCTCTCTCTCTCTCTCTCTCTCTCTCTCTCTCGTCATTTCATTTTCATTATAAACTCACGCTTGACCACTGGTCAGTTTAACCATTGCTTGACCACAGGTCATTCTGACCATTGCTTGACCACTGGTCACTCTGACCATTGCTTGACCAATGATCATTCTGACCATTGCTTGAACACTGTCACACTGACCATTGCTTGACCACAGGTCACTCTGACCATTAGTTGACCTCTGGTCATCATGTAACTTGAATTGAGGGAACATAGAGCTGAGGGAACATAGAGCTGAAGGAACATAGAGCGGTTTGTTAGGAGAATTAGCTCTATGTTCCCTCAGCTCTATGTTCCCTCAAGTCAAGAGATATTTACGTCATGCAATATGGCATGGTATATGTCGTGGCACATGGCATGATATGACATGGCATTATGACATGACATGACATAGCATGTAACTTGACTTGAGGGAACATAGAGCTGAGGGAACATAGAGCTGAGGGAACATAGAGCTGAGGGAACATAGACATGCATCCTGTGTGTATATACACGTGCGTGTGTATGCACGCGCGCGCGTGTGCTTGTGTACGTGTGTGTGCTTTGTGTGTGTGTGTGTGTGTGTGTGTGTGTGTGTGTGTGTGTGTGTGTGTGTGTGTGTGTGTGTGTGTGTGTGTGTGTGTGTGTTGGCCTATGTATGCATGTTCATGCATGCACGCATGTGTGTACGCGTGTGTGTGTGTTTGTGTGTGCTTGTGTCGATGGGAGTACACACGTGTGTGTGTACCTCTCATGTGTATGCTTTTGAGTGTGTATGAGTCTGTGTGTATCTGTGGGCGTGTGTGCGCTCATGTGTCCTTTTGCAACAACACCAACACCCACCAACACCGACACCACCACCACCACAACCACAACCAACATCAACACACTAACGCATACACACCCACATCTATGGACTCTCCACTTGCATCGTGTCATTGATGCACACTTACCAGTGCACATACGTTCACGGTAAAAAAACAGGGGTCCAGGGTCTTACCTTAGTTGACGTGTGTTTTGGTCATTTGTGTCTGCCTTTTGGAAAGGCCTTGTATGAGTCTGCCCATTCTCTAGAAGTCTTCGTGGTGTTCGCCTTGAGATTATTTCAGCGTTTGTTTGATTGGCAATGTTTCTTGCTCTTCCTTTAAATCTGGATGTGCGGCCACTTCCCCTCTCGATGTTGAGCTCTGAAAGATGGTCTACAGTGGCTTTAATCTTGCTTGTTGAGGTGATTCTTTAGATTTTTTTTTTTATCACATCAGATCTGCCCAGCTGTAAATCCAGTATTCATCGTTACGTTGCCTGCCAGTGTGTCGTCTGCTCTCTGATTTCTTTGACACCTGCGTGTCTTGAGCAGTACAGGCATAGAGTCTCTCCAAAGGAAGTCTGCATATGACTTCACGCCAAGCAGGAATTCTCTGTCTACTTTCCAGTTTGGGGAGCGGGTTCATGGCGTCAGTGAGTACAACGGCGTGCTGGGCTCTAAGCTAATCTCTGGATGACAGCCAGTGGAAAGTTTGTGTCACTGCCTCAGCTTTCATTGTGAAACTTGAAGCTGTTAAACTGTGTGCACCATTGTCTTCTTAAATAGTTGGATCGGTTTGTTTCACTGTGGACGTTAGCCTGACTTACCTTGGTGACGGAACCGTCAGTGTATATAAACATCTTCTTTTATGCCGATCTTATCCACCTGCATCTGAATTTCTGCATTGGTTTAGCGTGCTGCCCATGATCACAGTGTCTCCAAGCTCTGGAGCGAAGGCAGTTTAGTGAAGGCGTTTGAAGTGGTCTGAATACTTTTCCCATTCCTTCGTTTCTTTGAGTTCTGCTACCCGGCACACAAGCTGCACATTGTCTTCTTCTGTCCCCTGTCCCATCCATAATGTTCCACATCTTAGACACGTACATTTTGTTTTCCTTGACTGCCGGATGTAGTGGGGTGTCCTTGGGGGATTTTCAATGCTGCTTTTAAATATGCTTTCACCAGTTCTGGCGTGTTGTCTGACCTGCACTGAGTACATCTGCGTGATATAGCCGGTAGAGATGGCGCTGTTCAGCGCCTGTAGCTGCTATTGTGTCCGTGGCAGACAGGCCCTGCTTGCATTTAGGAACAATATTCTCCACATGTCTTCCAAAGGTCAGTATCGTATCAAAGCCTATACCCAAATAGCGTAGGTTTCCTGTTGATTCAATTGTACTCGAATGTATGTGAATTGAATTGAATTGAATCCTGTCCTATTCGTATGTATATGACTTGAATTTAATTGTGTGTGAATTGAATTAAATCGTCTACTCCAACCCACCTCATTTCTATCACCAATCCTTCAATCAGTCCCCTTTCTTTGTCTATTGTGTGTGTGTGTGTGTGTGTGTGTGTGTGTGTGTGTGTGTGTGTGTGTGTGTGTGTGTGTGTGTGTGTGTGCGTGCGTGCGTGCGTGCGTGCGTGCGTGCGTGTGTGCGTGCGTGCGTGCGTGTGTGTGTGTGTACTTTTTAAATTAGGTGTGACTTTTGCTTACCAAGCAATGCATACACAACTGCGACATGATTGTGGGATTCTTTATAGTACCAGAATCGAGCAAAAAATGCCCGAAATCTTCCACAAATATTTCTTGACTTCCGAGTATTTTGATTGGTTGTACCACGTGATGGTACTTAATTCTTCAAGAAAGTTCATGCATTTTGTCTGGCCGTGCCACATTATAATTCTCGAACAATAGAGAATACTCCATGATAAGCAATTAGCTGAATCACCCCATATGTTTTGAAGTTTCAATTTATTGATCTTTACAGAATTGAGAGAATGAGGGAGTTACGAAGTAATATGACAGAGAGAGAGAGAGAGAGAGAGAGAGAGAGAGAGAGAGAGAGAGAGAGAGAGAGAGAGAGAGAGAATAGACGATGCTGGAAAGGCAAGAGGGGTAATCTTTGTTAGAGCTCGCATTCTGCGAGAGTGACGCCGCCGTTTTTCTGGGGACAAATGCCTCTTGTGGGCACGCCCAAAGCAATTTTAAGCCATCAATCTGCTGAACAGCGCAATCAGAGAAAGAAAGAAAATGTCAAAACATGGGTGTGGAGTGGTGCGCCTGTCACACAGACTGCCGATCTCATCAACAATATCCTGGCGTACGCTTCAATCAAATATTTAACTCAACATCTCTTTTTGCTCGAAATTTAAACTGAGAAGAGACAGTAAAAAAAAAAAAAAAAAAAAAAGAAACAAAACACAAACAAAAAAAAAAAACGAACAAAGAAACAAACAAAGAAAGAGGCGTTATCTTCCTCTGATTTTTCCCCGGAACAGATCTATTCAGTTACAGTTTCAGCTTCACCAAAGAGGTATCACTGCATGCGGACTAGTCCGTTTACAGTACATCACGTCTACTACACTGTGCACGATTTGAAACTGATGGATAAGTGAATTAATGACTAAGATGAGAGAATTTAAGAAGAGGATCTCATGGCTGCAATTTAGCAGATGTTTGACCTGCGCAGTAGCCCAACGCGTTGGTCAGACCTGGAGTACCTACCTAACATCGTCTGTGTCATTATTACCATTCACAGATGTATTGGAACTGAAATTGGAAATGTTTGAGAAGGATGCTTTCTTGCTTTGGAACAATGACGATGGCTGTTGAGCGCTGAGTTGTGAATCATCTACTGTAATCAAAGACTTTGGACCTGTTACCAGGAGACTACCTTTTCTCTGTCGGATCAATTCAACGAAAGGTCAGGGTCAGCTCTTGTATACATGCACATCTTCACTCAGCCTCCAGCTCACTGGAGTGTTCAAGAACAGGAGCTTTAATTCTTCATTGTCGTAGCATCCCCCGTGGAATCTGAACGCTAGTGCCACATATAAGGTAGAAAACCAAAGCCCTGTATACAGCATGCGTTTAACACACACATCAGGGCCCATGGTGACGCAGCTGATTTGATTCCGCTGGAAAAGAGTTATTCCTGAGCAGACAGAAACCATGAGGTAGCTTTGTACTATGGCTACCAGCCCTCCCCATTGAGAACAGGTCAAAAGGTCATAGCATGAAAGATCCTGTGAGGAGAATGTACAAGACAATATGATATGGGTTCATGATACAATAGACTACTGTACAGAGAGCTTACAGTACAATAGATCATAAGATCAAATACACCACGGATACTCAATATAAAACGATAAAACATATAATGCATTACAGGGCGAGAGGGCATACACTACGATAAATACAATAGGGCATAGAGCAACACGCGATAGAACAGAGCACAAAATACAATATGGCGGACAATGCAACGCTAGGCCTAGACAACAGAGCGCACAATACAAGAGGGCATAGAATACAGTACAATAAGTCATACGACAACTGCAACATAACAATGTGTGCCATGCAATACAATAGCGCATATATCACATACTATGAGGCATGTACCACATACAATAAGCACATTTATACAATATTATAGTGCAAAAGAGTCGTGCATGCCATACAATGTAAAATAACATACAATGCAGAGAGACATGGCATACGGTGTAAAGAAGTAACGCAGCGTAAAGCAGTAAGACAAAATGCGACAACAACAACAACAACAACAACAACAACAACAACAAAACAGTCGAACTGAGACAAAGAGCAGACAAGATGGGACAAGATCAGACGAGACGAGATACAAGACGAGACAAAGGGAGACAGGAAGAGGGGTAGGTGGGTGGGTGGTGGGTGGTGGTGGTGATGGTGCTGGGGAGGGGGGGGGGGGGGTGATCCAGTGAAGATGAACAGCCTTGTGTCTTCTCTCTGTGTATGCTGATGGAAATTGACAGGCGGGGTTTCAGCGCCATGGAACTGCACGCAATCCGTCACCGATGACAGCATCCTGTGGACCGTGAAATGAAAAACTCCTCCAAACACAGCCAGAAACACTGGCATAACCTTCCCTTGTTTTTCTTCCCGTCTTTCCAATGTGTGTGTGTGTGTGTGTGTGTGTGTGTGTGTGTGTGTGTGTGTGTGTGTGTGTGTGTGTGTGTGTGTGTGTGTGTGTGTGTTGTTTTTGTTTGGTTTCTTTTACTTTATTGATTCATTCTGTTCGTCCGTCTGTCTGCCTGTGTCTCTTTCTGTTCTTTTTTTTCGCATGTTATTCCTCCTTTCACAACCATCCCCCCGCCCCCTTACCTCCGACACCCCCCCTTTCCCCCCTCTCTAGATTGGTGTTTCTTTTCTTTTCTTTTTCTTTTTCCTGTACCTTTACGTTATTTCGTCCTTTCAGTTCTTAAACCTGATAGTGTATAAAATCTCACATTCTTTCTCTATATATATCTCTTGTTAAGTCTGTCTGTCTGTCTGTCTGTCTGTCTGTCTCTCTCTCTCTCTCTCTCTCTACCTACCTATCTTTCAAGTACAGATGAAAAGAGACAAGACAAGATGAAAAGACACGAAGACAGTTGTCAGGAGATGGGCTGAAGCCAGAGGAAGCTGAGGACCTGGTGAAGACACAGAGGAGAACAGAGCAGACAAGGTGAAAGAAAGCGACACTTTGGCCGGACCAGACAGGAGGAATTGAGTCCAGACGAAAGGAGGTGAAGAGCAGTCGATAGACAGAGACGTGATGCAGGAGACGAACAGTCGTGTCTGTCCATGGAGTAAGACAAAGGATGCCAACATGCTGAAAACTGAGCGCAGTTTGTCGTTCATGTCTAGAAGGATTGTTGAAACTGAAAAGAAAAGTGACCATGCCGCCGAACGAAGAAAACAAACCAATTGCATGACTTCTCCTGTATTTTGTTTATTTCTTTCGTTGGGAGACTTCTCCGGTAATTTGTTTGTTTCTTTCGTTGGGATTCTTCTCCAGTAATTTGTAATTTGTTGTGTCTTTCGTTGGGAGACTTCTCCGGTAATTTGTTTGTGTCTTTCGTTGGGAGACTTCTGTCTTTCGTTGGGAGGGAGACTTCTCCAGTAATTTGTTTTCTTTCTTTCGTTCGGAGACTTCTCCGGTAATTTGTTTCTTTCATTGGAGACTTCTCCAGTAAATTTGTTGGTGTCTTTTGCTCAGTGGCATGGTGGTCATTTTTCTTTTAAGTCTGTTTCAATTTCTACCCTGCGGTGTCTTCACTTTGAAACTAGAAGGATCCGTTGTGATGTATTAGAGAACTTCCATGAGCTGCCTAGAAATAACACGAAGGTTTTTTTTTCTTTCTGTTTTTTTTTTTTTTTCGTGTTGTCTTACCTGCTTTTTGTTTCTAATCATCCATCGTTGTAAGAAGATTTCATTCACTCATTGTTTTACATTCATAGTTCCAACATAGAAATCAATTGTTGAACATGGCATTCCATGGCAGACATGCTCATATGGCTCTGTGTGGAAACATTTGACAACGAGTGGCAATTTTTTGAAAGGAAAACGGAGAAAATAAGGAAAGAAACATGCTTTATTATAGACTAGCTTACCCGCGTTGATGTAGCTTGTACCTGCTCACGCTCCCATTCTCCCGCTCTTGTCTCATAAAGCAGCCCAGCAAGTGGTCTTTTAAGCGTCCCAGCAAGTGGTCTTTTAAGCGATCCAGCAAGCGTCCAAGCAAGTGATCTGGCAGGCGGCCCAGCAAGTGGCTGGCAGGAGGCACAGCAAGCCCTGTTTGCTTTGTGCCTGTTGTCTACTTCAAAGCGGCTGGATAGACCACATTTCTTGTATTTCCTTCTGGAGCGTACACAAACAGCTGTTTGCTGTTTCCAACCCGGGAACAGCCGACAAGAGCTGTCCGTGCGAGAAGCATGGCTCCTGAAGGAAACAGGCCAACAACCCCCATTGACTGGCCTTGTGCCTAGTTGATGGTCATGGCAAAGCACAGGCGCAATGGAAACTGCAGGCGCCTGAACTCGATGGGGTAGGAGTTGGTATCAAGGGGATCCTCGGAATGAAGAATTCCCTCTCTTTCTGCTCCATTGATACGTCATTGTAGTAATTACGTCATTGATTTTTTTTCAAGACGTCATTTGTGTGTGACGTCATTCAGCGTGAATCCATGGCTGCAAGGCGCTCCTGTGTTTTCCTCTTCAGTCTCACTGTGTAAGCTAGCAGCCCGCTTTTGTCTTTCTGCCCCGTTGTCCCGCTCCCGTCAGTCATCATCCCGCTCCCATTCTCTCCCATTCTCTACCCCCTTCCCGCCCTACTGTCCCTTCGTGCTCCACGTGTGTGTGTGACAACTTCATTCAGCGTGAATCCCTGTTGGCACAAGGGTAGAACTGTGTGTGTGTGAGAACTTCATTCAGCGTGAATCCCTGTTGGCGCAAGGGTAGAAAATGTTTATTTTATTTATTTATTTTTAAAAGTACCCCTTTTTTTTTTTTGAAAATCGGGCCCCGTCAAGACCTTTTTATCGGTTAAGTGAAGATGCATGCCAAATATGGTGAAGATCCATCCAGCGGTTTAGGCACAGCGGAGGAACAAACAACATACATACAGACAGACAGAATTGCTTATTATATGTTTATAGAAGAAAAGACATCCTTTAGATGAAGAAGAAGAAAAAGGACACAAAAATAATGGAATAGAGAATATACACACCAATCGATTAAAAAAAAAAACACAAACAAAAAATTGTTCAAATAGAGAAGGAAAAAAAAACCCTGTGTATCTGTTATTTTTAGTCTCCTTTAGGCTGTTTGGAAACTCAAAACACAGAGAACAAGAGTAAATAAAGTACTCATTCTGAACAAGCAAACAGAGAAATAAAAACAAAAAAAAAGTTGTCCAGTAGCATTCTAAGAAAACGTTTACGATTGTTGGTAAATTTCACATATTTCATCTCAGGGTTCTTGCCTTGTGCAATAAAAATAACAAACATAGTAACAGGAGGGGCAAGAATAACAATAACATTTTTTCTGTCCCAATTCTTAAAGGAAGAGTCCTTGTTTGCCCATCACTTTGTCTGGAAATTTGGTTGTTTTATTTCTGAATGGTATGCCATGACACCGTATTGTGCTTCGAATGTACTTGCCAGAATGCTTTTGTTTTATTCTTTCTTTGTTTCAGAAGAAATAACAGTTCCGGGTAACATTATGGGGTCTACTGCATCACCACTTTCAGGTTATCTGTAGTGCCTGTCAAAACTACTTCACTATTAAACGTTAATCTACTAGAGCTAGATACTGCAGATTTCTTCATTGGTCTGCTGTTTAGTCCTTCAAAGAGGGCAACTGTATTTCCAGTTCACACACACACACACACACACACACACATCATATATATATATATATATATATATATATATACATATATATATATATATATATATATATATATATAACACAAATACATACATATATATATATATATATATATATATATATATATATATATATGTGTGTGTGTGTGTGTGTGTGTGTGTGTGTGTGTGTGTGTGTGTGTTATCCAAGTCTCGCTTCTTTACCAACAAACGTTATCATCGTTGCCATGTAGTACATGCATGCCTTTTCTTCAGATGTACTATTTCTGATGAAACTCCTGTAACGTAGCCTCTGAGGTGGAACCATTTCAGCTTTATTTCTTTCATTGCCAGGATCATTTTCCTAGCAGCACCTTTCCAGTTCTCATTCAGCGATATGTTTAGCCCGCTCTCAGTGCCAGTAAACAATTACAGAGCTTTTGTATGTGAGTACGTCAATCGCCCATACCGTCTTGGGTGATATACAAATATATTATGGGGTTCTTGGATTGATTCTCTACACGACCTGTGAAATTAATTTGAGTTCTGCGTTTTTGCAATGGTCTGCAACTCCTGAAACTATCTCTACTGCAACAAAGTCTTCCCCATGCAAAAACACATCTTTATTTATTTCTGTTTGTCTCTTTCATCTTCTGATCGGCTTTCTCTTCTGTCTCCCCCCCCCCCCCCCCTACACACACACACACACACACACACACACACACACACACACACACCACACACACACACACACACACACACACATTTTCTGTTTCGTTACTTTCTTGTGTGTTTCTGCCTTAAATCTCTTTGTATTTTTCTTTTACTTGAATGTCACATCTTATATATTAGTTATTATCTTTAGGACGGTAAGATTTACTCTCTCTCTCTCTCTCTCTCTCTCTCTCTCTCTCCTCTCTCTCTCTCTCTCTCTCTCTCTCTCTCTCTCTCTCTCTCTCTCTCCAAAGTGCTAGGAATAACCATTGATAACAATATTAGTTGGCAAGCTCATATAACCTCACTGTGCAAACAAAAACGTTTCACTGAAAGTTTATCAACTCTCCAAAATCAAACGCTTCCCTCGACCTGCATTCACACAAGCTCTTTTTTCCAGTCTAATGTTTCAATCATAACATAGACTATGGATCTGCTATATGGGACTGCTAGCTAGCGCTAACACCCTCAGACCTGTTAAGCCTACACAAGCGAAAACTTAAATTAGTCCTCCTAAAAAAGCAGTAGTCTTCTTGACTCGGACTATAAAAAAGATGCAAGTTCTCCCCTTAAGTCTGAGATAGAGAATACAACAAAGGGATCATAATGCACAAGATTGTGTGTGGGAAGGCACCTCAACATTAGTTCACAGATTCTCAATTAATTCCTCAAGGCCTCTACCTAAACTTTATGTCCCTGTTCCTAGAATTGACTTCTTCAAATCCAGTTTAGCATGTTCAGGTTCCTGTCAATAGAACTCGCTCCCTGAATCAAACCAAACAACGCCAATGCATATCAACCTTCAAAACACCATTACTTCAACCATCTTATGTGCCAGTACTTGCGTACTCCGCCATAAATCCATCACCAACCACCACCTCCCTCTTTGCCTTATGTATGAACCTAACTATTTAGAAAGTGTTTTGTACTTGAAATGTTTTCATTTTCCCCCTCGTGCATCAAATCGATTGTCTTGTATCTCTTTGGATTTTTTTGATTGTCAGATTGTTCTAAACATGCTCTTTCCAGCACCCACTCTCGCTCCTCTCTCTCTCCTCTCTCTCTCTCTCTCTCTCTCTCTCTCTCTCTCTCTCTCCTCTCTCTCTCTCTCTCTCTCTCTCTGTAGCCCTTCCCTGCACTCCTTTCGCTCGCTCGGTCTCTCTCTCTCTCTCTCTTTCTCTCTCTCTCTCTCTCTTAAAAAAATATAATTCCGTATCGTATTGTAGTTCGTGGTCACTTTTTGCAGGCTTCTTTTGTTGCTTCGTCTTATTTTGCATTGTTGACCCTACTCAGGCCGAGGACTCGGGTAAAAAAAAAGCACATCAGTCTGTTTTTCTCTATCCTCGTAAATAACAGAATTTTGTTCTTCTCTCTCTCTCCTCTCTCTCTCTCTCTCTCTCTCTCTCTCTCTCTCTCTTCTCCTCTCTCTCTCTCTTCAAACAGAGATAAAGAACCATATTAGAGGATATTACCCCAGATGGGATTAGAACGACAGAAAAAAAAGAGACAAGATGAAGGTGCCAATCGAGAGGATCCAAGATTACAAAGGAAAAGAGAGACAAGATGAGAAAAGATGAAGAGAAGTACATGGAGGTGATCAATTGGTGGACAGCCGTGTCTGTCAGCGAAACGGTCGCGTGCATTGAAGGATGAAAAAAAAGGGGGATAATTATGGCAGCAGGTAGAACTGCACGCAATCTGTCATGGGCGTGTAATAGGGTTCTCTGATATGTTACATAAAAAAGAGAACTTCCCTAAGCGGTCCGGACGGATATTGTCATCTAGCTGTTGTTCTTGCTTCCTTTTCCTTTCTTCTTGTTTCTTTCTTTTTCTTTTCTTTCTTTCTTCTTTTTTCTTTCTTTTTTCTTTTTTCCCCTCTATTTTTCTTTCTTTTCTTTCTTCTTTTTCTTCTTTTCTATTTTTCCTTCCTGATTTTCTTTTCTTTCTTGTTTTCTTTCTTTTCATTCTTTCTTTCTTTTCTTTCTTTCTTTCCTTCTTTTCTTATTTTCTTTCTTTTTCTTTCTTTCTTTCTTCTTTTCTTTCTTTTCCTTTCATTCTTTCTGTCTTTCCCTTTGTTCCTTCCTCCCTCAGTCTCTCTTCCTTCGTTCGTTCCTTCGTTTTCTTTCATTCTTCCTTTCTTTCTTTTCATCCTTTCTGTTTGACGGTCTGACATGCATAGGGCTTGGGTTTGGTCGTTTGTTTTTGCCAGGTGCTCAGGATTTTTTTCTTTTTAATATCTGTCGCTGCTGACACAGGATTTTGTTGTGTCACCGAGTAGGCAAAGCAGCAGCAAACAGCCAGCCTTCAGAAAAGTCAACCTCTCTCTCTCTTCTCTCTCTCTCGATCTCTCTCTTCTCTCTCTTCTCTATCTATCTCTCGCTATCTCGCGCCGTTCAAATCTCCCTCACAAGATTCTCCTCTCTCGCTATCTCTAGCTCGCGCTCTCTCTCTCTCTCTCTCTTCTATTCCCATACGCCCAACAACATACAAGATAGATCTCTATCTCTCTCTCTCTCGGTCTTCTCTCTCTCCTCACAACCACACACATACACCCATACAGACACAGATTCTCGCTCTCTCTCTGTCTTCCTCTCTCTCTACCCCTCTCTCTCTTTCGGAGCATCAAATACCCACACTCCATACACGGACATACCCGGATTCATTCTCTCTCTCCCTCTCTCTCTCTCTCTCTTTCTCTCTCCCAACCGAACAGATTCTCTCTCTCTCCTCTCTCTCTCTCTGTCTCTCCCTCTCTCCGCACCCCCCTCTCTCTCCCCTCTCTCTCTTTCCCATAACTCCCAGACATACACAGATTCTCTCTCTCTCTCTCTCTCTCTCTCTCTCTCTCTCTCTCTCTCGTGCGCGAGCGCGCGCGCGCGCGTGAACTCATTCTCTCTCTCTCTCCTCTCTCTCTCTCTTTCACTCTCCCAATACACAGAATTATCTCTGCTCTATCATCTCTCTCTCTCTCTCTCTCTCTCCTCTCTCTCTCTCTATTTCTCTCTCTCTCCTCTCTCTCTCTCCCTCTATCTCTCTCTCTCCCCCCTCTCTCTCTCTCTTTCAATCAACCCATACACAGATTCTCTCTCTCTCTCTCTCTCTCTCTCCTCTCTCTCTCTCTCTCTCTCTCTTACATCTATATGGTTCCTTTCATTTGATGTACTTTTGTGGTGGTGGATGTGGTTTTGGTGTGGTGCTGCTGCTTGATGATTTGTCGATGTTTTTGATGCTGTTCACATTCCTTCAGTTGGAGTAATCCGTGTGCAGGGCGCGAGGTCAGGGGTGCAAACAAAACATATGTATGGTTTCTCTGTTTTCCTCAGATTTACATACGTTGTCCTGACCTGTCTGTCTGTCTGCCTGCCTGTCTGTCTGTCGCCTGTCTGTCTGCTGTCTGCTTGTCTGTCTGCCTGTCTGCCTGTCTTCCTGTCTGTATGTCTGTTTCTGTCGTTTCTCTCTATCTCTCTTCTCTCTCTCTCCTCTCTCTCTCTCTCTCTCTCTCTCTCACAGATGGGCCTGAGGGAAAAAAGCCCTAGTTAAGTATCATAATGATAGTCTGTGCTTCTAACTCGACTTTGCTCCTGTCATCAAGGATTAAAATGTAATTTCGTTCTAACATGATACATCTAGAAAGCTCAGAAAACGCCTACATTTTGTAACGCCTCGGTACGGGTCTCTATAATGCACATGTCATTTGTACCCGTTGTTTCTAACAGGATGGTCGTTTTCCTTTTGATGCGAATGGTTATTGAGAGAAGGTTACCACCTGCAGTTTAAATGGTGGTGTGTTCTTTTTCTGGCATGTACACCCTTCAGTTAGGGGGGCCTGGCCTGATCTGACGAAACCTTTCACAGTCATGATTCGCCTTCTCTCTCTCTTCCTCTCTTCCTCCTCTCTACTCTCTCTCTCTCCTCGTTCCTCTCTCTCTCTCTCTCTCTCTCTCATTGATCAATCTCTTTCACAGTCTCCTCCTCTCTTCTCTCTCTCTCGCATTGTCAACCTCTCTCATCTCTCTCTCTCTCTTCTCTCTCTCTCTCTCTACCCCTCTCTCTCTCCCTCTCTCTTCTCTCATGATAACCCTTTCACAGTCATATTTCGCTTCTCTCTCTCTCTCTCTCTCTCTCTCTCTCTCCTCTCTCTCTCTTTCTCTCTCTCTCTCTCCTCTCTCTCTCTCTCGCCTCTCTCTCTCTCTCTCTCTCTTTCTCTAGTGGAAAGAGTAAACGAGATCAGGGTGGACTAAGAAAAGAATACACCAAAAGAAGATGAGAGCAATCGATTGTAAAACTGAGACAAGGGTTAGAATTTAGAAAAGGCAAGACAAGGCCGCCCAGAGGACACGAGAACGGGACTGACGAAGACGACGAAAAGGGAAGATGCAATGAGAATAGAAGAGGACAGAAAAGAATCGATGGGTTAGTAGATCGAGCAACCAACAGAGGTGTCTGGCTGCAGGAAAGTCAGCTGTTTGGGTTGAACAATACACATCCCACATCAACACAGACTCTCACCCTACCCTCAATCACCTCCGCACTGCCGCGCACTAGCACAACACACACACACACACACGCACACACACACACACACACACACACACACACACACACATCACACACAAACACACACACAACACACACACACACAACACACACACACACACAACACACACAAACACACAAACACACATACGCGCGCGCATGCAAGGACGCACACACGCAGCATGCACGCACACACACGACGCACACACACACACCCACATACACACACACACCACACAACACACACACACACACCACACACACACACACACACACACACACACACACACACCTACACACACACAGATAGATAGATAGATATATAGTATAGATAGATAGATAGGGATAGATAGATAGATAGATAGATAGATAGATAGAAAAAACAACACCACATCACACCACCACAGCGAGAAACACAACCACCACTACCAACACCAACCTCTCCGTCTCTTGCAAGCACACACCACACACACACAACACACACACACACACACACACACACACACAACACACACACACACCACACACACACACACACACTTTCTCTCTCTCTCTTTTTCTAAAACATAGATGGATAGATTAGATAGATAGATAGATAGATAGATAGATAGATAGATAGTAGATAGATAGATAGATAGATAGATAGATAGATAGATGAGCAGACACCGCACCTAGATGAGCCAGACACCAAAAAAAAGCAGTGGACGAGTTGAGAGCAAAATAGAAATTAAGAAAAGAAAAAAAAGAAAAGGAAGAAGAAGAAAACGAAAGAAGAAAGAAAGGAACGAAAGAAAGAAAAGAAAAGAAGAAAAGAAAAGAAAAAAGAAAAAAGAAAGAAAAGAAAGAAGAAAAGAAAGAACAGACAAAAAAAAAAAAAAAAAAAAAAAAAAAAAAAAACAGAACCGCCCCAGACAAGATGAGACGAGACAAGATAGGAAGGAGACAAGACAGGACACAGGACAAAGTGAGACGAGATGAAGAGAAGCCAGTCAATAGAGGAAGACGTGATTGGGCGATGACCAAAGCGAGTGGCCGGTGAAACGGCTCCGTGCCTTGATGGGGGAACGATGACCAATATCAGCATGCTCAAACTACATGCAAGCTGTCACCCGTGTCTGCCAGCGATCTGTGCTCTGAGAAATGAACACTCTTTTAAACCGTCAAGGGAATATCACGACAAAACTGTTTTGTGTTTTTTGTGTTGTGTTGTGTTGTGTGTGTTGTGTGTGTGTGTGTGTGTGTGTGTGTGTGTGTGTGGGCGTGCGTGCGTGCGTGCGTGCGTGCATGGTGTGTGTGTGTGTGTGTGTGTGTGTGTGTGTGTGTGTGTGTGTGTGTGCGTGAAAGTGTGTGTGTGTGTGTGTGTGTGTGTGTGTGTGTGGTGTGTGTGTGTGAGAGAGAGAGAGAGAGAGTGGGTGGGTGGGTGTGAAGTATGTGTGAGTTTGTGCGTGCGTGCGTGCGTGTGTGAGTGTGTATTGTGTGTGTGTGTGTGTGGTGTGTGTGTGTGTGTGTGTGTGTGTGTGTGTGTGTGTGTGTGTGAGAGAGAGAGAGAGAGAGAGAGAGTGGGTGGGTGGGTGTGAATGTATGTGTGAGTTTGTGCGTGCGTGCGTGCGTGTGGGAGTGTGTATTGTGTGTGTGTGTGTGGTGTGTGTGTGTGTGTGTGTGTGTGTGTGTGTGTGTGTGTGTGTGTGTGTGTGTGCGTGTATGACTGTCTGTCTGTGTGTCTGTTTGCCTGTCTGTCTGTGAGATTATGTGTGTGTGAGTTTGTGTGTGTGTGTGTGTGTGTGTGTGGTGTGTGTGGGTGTGTGTGTGTGTGTGTTCACAGTGTGTGTGTGTGTGTGTGTGTGGTGTGTGTGTGTGTGCGCGCGCGCGCGTGTGTGTGTGTGTATGTGTGTGTGGTGTGTGTGTGTGTGTGTGTGTGTGTGTGTGTGGTGTGTGTTCGCAGCGTGTTGTGGGGGTGGGAAGTGTGTGTGTGTGTGTGTGTGTGTGTGTGTGTGTGTGTGTGTGTGTGGTGTGTGTGTGTGTGTGCGCGCGCGCGCGCTTGTGTGTGTGTGTGCGTGTGTGTGTGTGTGTGTGTGTGGGTGTGTGTGTGTGTGTCTGTGTGTGTGTTGTGGGGGTGGGGGGAGGGGCGTGGATGGATGGATGGTCTCGGTGGTTTAGCTCTTGTCTTTTTTTCCCCTTTTTCTAGTCTGACGCATTGCATGTTCACCCTTTTTTCGCTTCTTCCCTTCATGATTGATCTTTTGAAAAAACTAGTTTTCTTTGTGTGTCATATTTTTCTCTGCGTGCTTCTTTCTTTCTTTCCGTTTTTCTTTCTTTCTTTCTTTTTTCTTGTTTTTTTCTTCTCAGTCTTCTCTCTTTCAGTCTCTCTCTCTCTCTCACCTCCCCCTCCCCCCCTCCCCCCGTAAACATATACAGAGAGAGAGAGAGAGAGAGAGAGAGAGAGAGAGAGAGAGAGGAGATGCGGAGAGAGAGAGAGAGAGAGAGAGAGAAGAGAGAGAGGGAGAGCTCACCTGAAGAAGAACCAGGAAAACACGCGGCTTCTTGTCCTGCTTGAGCAGCATGTCCTTGGCCAGGTCGTTCCCGACTGGCCCGACGACTCACGGGCAGCAGGGAGTCACTGAGGGACTGCGTCAAGCGTGAGACTTCCTCCGAGGCACCTGCAGGGACGAAGAGTAGCCGGACGTCTGCAAGCAATCCTGGAGGGACACTCGCCGCCTCAGCGGACGGGACTGACGAGGGGAGGGGATGAAGGTGGAGGAGGCCGAAGCCGTGGTGGTGGTGGTGGTGGTGGTCGTGTTAGTCGCCGTTCCGGCGGTCGGAGAGGAGTTCCCCATTCCTGGAAACAGGATCTGGGACATGGTGTGGCGGCGGTTCAGTGGCGCTGGGCTGAGGCGACTGAGCCGCCTCTCCATCCTCTGGTGGGCGCGGAGCAGGTCGTTGTTGTTGTCTTCGTTGTTGCACTCCGAGTCCGAGGCCGAGGCCTTGAGGAGCGAGAAGAGCACCGTGTCGATGCCGCTGATGGAGAGCGCCGCACCTGCAAGCGCTTGCGGTTTGCTGATTTTGGAGTAGAGCGTCAGGTTGAGCACGAGGAGGAACAGGGAACGGCGCGAGGGTAACGCACAGCGGTCAGCATCACCACGAACACCACGTCGTGGCGGTAAGGAACCTCACACTGTCTAGACACCCTCACCATCGCCGACGACACATTCTGACGCTCCCAACCGCACAGCACGGACTGAGAAGAGGTCCCCCTCCCTCCACACAGTTCACGCGACCCCCGTCTCCTTCCAGCCACGGAGCCAAGCTGCCCTTGGCCTGAACTGGGGATGACGTCACTAGGGTGGCGATGACGTCGTAGAGGCCGGTGACGGGGAGGTGGAGGAGGGAAGGTGAGGACCCAGGTGGCGGTGAGGATGGTGGTGGCGGTGGACTTGGACTGGCGCACGCGGTAGTTGAAGGGTTTGTGGACTGACCACCACCGATCTGCACTGACCTGCACAGAAGGAAGCAGTCAGCATGAAGAAAACGCCGGAGGGGAAAAGGGAGGTAAGGTAAGGTAATGTTGCTTGAAGCCCACAGCCAATGGCACATATCACCACGTTGAACTTAACCCAAAGTCATATTTTAAAACAAGGGGGAAAAGGGGAGGAGAAAGAAAGAAGGTGTGGAAAAGTAGGAAAGAACAGAATAGAGGGAAAAAAAGAAAAGAAGGGTGAAAAAGAAAGAAAGAAAGAAAAGAAAGAAAAAGAAAGAAAGAAAGAAAGAAAGAAGAAAGAAAGAAAGAAAGAAAGAAAGAAAGAAAGAAAGAAAGAAGGCGGGAAAAGGTTAAAAGGAAAGAGAGGAAGAAAGAAGGATGAAAATGGGGAGGGGGGGGGGGGGGGGGGGGGGGGGGGGGGGGGGCAGAAAGGAGGGAAGGATGGAGGTGAGGCTCAAATAATTTAGGACATAAAGTAGGAATAACAAAACCCAGAAGGCATAAAAAGAAAATGATGCCGGAAAGAAAAGAAAAGGAGGGAGAAAGAAAGGCAGAAAGAAAAAAAAAACAGAAGAAGAAATGAGGGAGAAAAGAACGACGAAAGAAAGGACGAAAAAAAAGGAAACGTAAAAAAAATAGATAAATAGAGGAAGGGAAAGGCTGAGGCAAATACGAAAAGGACAGGAGAAAAAAAGAAAGACAGACACGCAAACAGGAAGGAGGAAGGAAAAGTGGAAGCAATCGATTGAAGGTTGAACAAAAAAGCATGGATGGAAGAATGAAAAGATGCGGGGGGAAACAATCACTAACTGTATAGATGAAGAAAAACAATAGCAGGTCATGAATTCTTCAGCTTAAAGGACACTTAATAAACTGTCGGAAGCGACACTCCTTGAAAAGAAAAACTCGATCACCTCTGGAAGAAAACACAACCCTGTCTTGTACATCTCAAACGGACTTCGGCATCCAGTTAAACCCGACCGTTCGAGATATACCGTGATCTATTCGAAACGGACAGTTAGTATCCTCCAACCAATCAACGCTCAGCATTGAGCCAAACACCCATGACACAAGGAAAAAATGGCGTCGTCCAGCAAGGGCGGTCAGACTGTCCGATTCGGAGACCAAACATTTGATTGAAATCTTACCAAGGCCATGATGTACTTTGGAATGTCAACTCAAAAAAATTATAAGAATCTAAATATTCGAGAAGAAGCTTCGTATTCAATTGTACAGTCCTTTGAAGCGGCATGTGGGATCAAACTCAAAGGTTTTAAAACTATCGTGAAGCACTCCGTCCGTTCGACACTGACTGGTCGGACCGCACAGACAAAAGAAAGGGGAAGTGGAAGGAGTATGTGAAAGCTGAAGAGGAGGAGAAGAAGAAGTAGCAGAAAGAAAAAAGGAAAAGGAGAGGTAAAGAAGAAGACGAACAAGGCGACGACACGATGACAACAACGATGACGAGGACGAGGACGACGACGATGGCGAGAAGAAGAAGAAGAAGAAAGAAGAAGAAGAAGAACAACAACAACAACGACAACAACACCAACAAGATCAAGAAGAACAAGAAGAACAAGAACAAGAAGGAGGAGGAGGAGGAGCAGCAGGAAAAGGAGAAGGAGGACAAGAACAAGAAGAAACAGTACAAGGGACGAATCATTTATTCTCATTTGGTCACGGCTTCGATCACTCGACCAAAAACGCCTAGATGAGCTCTAGAATATGAGAACACACTCTCTCTCTCTCTCTCTCTCTCTCTCTCTCTCTCTCTCTCTCCCTCTCTCTCTCTCTCTCTCTCTCTCTCTCTCTCTCTTCTGGCATGAGGTCTGGCAGCACTATAATACTGATAGCTTCTCCTGGATGACGGACACCGTGGAGATTGTGTTAACGGTTAGTCAATGGAAGCAATTCAGTGCGCGACTCGGTGCGCGCATGACTGGGTGCGATTCGGTCTTTCTTTCTTCCCTTTCCATTGTATCCGCCACGTTCATAACACACGCCAATTGAGGACCATGGAACAGCCGAACGCGTTCTGTCCAGTTAGGATGTAGGTCAAATGAGGACTCAACATAGCTATGTTGAGTCCTTATTTGACCTAGGTCCTAAACGCACCTAAGACGCACAGAGAGAGAGAGAGAGAGAGAGAGAGAGAGAGAGAGAGAGAGAGAGGAGAGAGAGAGAGAGAGAGAGATGCGTGTCTTTGAACCACAGATAGAGCAAAGGTCTGTGCTTCTCAACAATCTTACCCCACGTTTGGGATTGGGTCCCTGGGCAAGACAGCGACAGAGACATCTTTCAGTTCGGTGTACCACATGTTTGGAACGCACTTCCATCCATACAACACGGTTCATCTCTTCCCGAGTGTTAAAGCATCTTTAAAACGTAGCTGAGCTGTGAGTTGACAAGCATTAACCTGATGATTTGAATGTCGGGCAGAAAATGGGGGTGGGGGTGGGGGGGGGGGGGGGGGGGAGCTGAACGGGTGTGTATCAGTATGGGGTCGGAAGTGGGAGGACAGGGGGGAACATATAGAGCAAAGAGTCAGTAGAGTGTGCGTTGAACATGAGAGGATGGTTAGTGTGCGCTGCATTCAGTTGCCCGTGCAAAGTACTAGTGCATGGAAACCTTTATTCATTATCATTATTTTTGTTGTTGTTGTTGTTGTTTTGTCTTACTTTCTCACTCCATAACTGATGAACTCATCCACTCGCTGGCTTGATGAATCATTGTGTGATTGATTAACTCATCCGTTCACTTGCTTACTGACCTACATACTGGCACACTGACTTTACAGTGTTTTCAACAAAAGAAAATTCATTCATTTCTTCTCACAAATTGTTTCATGCTACGACGACTAGGACTAGATACACTGAACGGGTATGACGATATTGTTAGTTTTTTTTCCCCCAGTAATGGAATCACCATGAATCTGCCGTGGGTGGCATCTGACCCAGCTGCACCGCACCCCACTTAAAGATCTGAGGAGTTTTGCGAGGCTGGGAAGGATGCTATCAACATACCCTGTGCTCCAGACCCTGTTTCACTGGCACATTTCTGCTGCCATGCCCACCACATAACCCACCATCTCCCTGTCTGGTACAGAGCTGCTGCCATGCCCACCACATAACTCACCATCTCCCTGTCTGGTACAGAGCTGCTGCCATGTCCACCACATAACCCACCATCTCCCTGTCTGGCACGGAGCTGCTGCCACACCCACCACATAACCCACCATCTCCCTGTCTGGCACGGAGCTGCTGCCACACCCACCACATAACCCACCATCTCCCTGTCTGGTACAGAGCTGCTGCCACACCCACCACATAACCCACCATCTCCCTGTCTGGCACATTTCTGCTCTGCCACACCCACCACATAACCCACCATCTCACTGTCTGGCACAGAGCTGCTGCCACACCCACCACATAACCCACATCTGCCTGTCTGGGGCAGAGCTGCTGCCATGCCCAACACATAATCCACCATCTCCCTGTCTGCAAAACGAACTACAGGGAACACTTCTCATCCTCAAATCATTATTATTATTATTATTTTTTTTATTGTAGCAGCAGCAGCAGCAGCAGCAGCAGTAGTAGTAGTTGTAGTAGTAGTAGTAGTCGTAGCGGTAGTGGTAATAGTAGTAGTGGTAGTAGCAGTAGTAGTGTTATTGTTAGCATTATTGTTGTTGCTGTTGTTTCTATTGTTATTATTTTTAACTATGTTATTATTATTATTATTATTATTATTGCTTTTATTATTATTATTGTCAGCAGCGATAGCATTATCATCATCATTATTATTACTATTATTATCAGTAGTAGTAGTAGTTGTTGTTCTCGTCGTTGTTGTTGTATGTATTGTTATTGATGTTATTATTATTATCATTATCATATTATTATTATCATCATGATCATTATTACTATCATCATTATTATTCTTCGTATCAAAATCATCATCATCATTACTATTATCATACAACCTCCAGCCTACCTGGTAGAGCCGACTTAAGAGCTGTCTGCTGACGCTACAGTCAGTCGTTTCCCTTTGCATTCAGTCTCAAATTCAGCCGCTCTGTCACTCTTTCATTATTCATCCACAACGCATGCTACGTGTACACGTGTCGTCTATACTTACGGCCAAACTGTACTTCTCTTCCGGAAGTTAGCGGCGGGATTTTTACGTGTGTGCAAGATCTTATGCGTTCGTTCACACACGACCCTCGGTGTATAGTTTTAATTCAAAGGACTTTTCGGGAGATGGAGTCAGAACTAATGTCAACTTGGAGAGAGAAAAAGCCCTCTGTAGACAAACAGCCTGGCGGGGATTCGAATCCGCAACCCCAGGATCGCGAGGATCAAGGGTCTGGCGTCCTGCCAACTGAAGTATTCCGGCCTTCCTTGGTGGAAGGCATCAAATCCAAGGTGTAAATTCTTCTCCCATTTCACGTCCATGATACTCACCTCCTTTCCCCTCCTTAACAAGTCCATTCCATCCTCGTCCCTATCCCCGTCTCTCTCTCTCTCTCTCTCTCTCTCTCTCTCTCTCTCTCTCTCTCTCTCTCTCTCTCTCTCTCTCTCTCTCTCTCTCTCTCTCTCTCTCTCTCTCCTTCCACACGTATTTGACGCCATTCTTCTGGTCAGCATTAGTCCCCGAAAGACAAACCCAAACCCAGCAAGCTTTAAGTACTATATCAGAATCATCATCAAGCTGACGGTGGACACGAAATAAGCGAAGAGAACAAGACTTTAAGACCGCGGCGAGCATAAATTTAAGACGGCAAGAAGACATTTACCCTGATAGCGGGCATAAACATAGAAGAATGTATCTTGATGGCGGGCATAAATTGAAATAAAAGAAGACGTTACATTATCTTACTAGTGTCTACAGTTTGCTCAAGGAGAACTCTGCACAGACAGAAAGAGTGAAGGGGGGGGGGGGGGGGGGGGGGGGGGGGGGGGGGAGGGGGGGGGAGGAAAGAAAAATATTTTTGCATAATCTGGTCCCCTTTCATCTCTAACACTAAATTCATCGGGACTGTTCGTGGCGGTGGCGGTGTGTGTGTGTGTGTGTGTGTGTGGGGGGGGGGGGGGGGGGGGGGGGGGGGGGGGTATGATTCGTTCTTCTGTTGTCTCCAATTTCGTGGCATGCTCGGTCTTCAACAGTTCAGCCACAAACTACTTTCATGTCCACAGCACCGTGGTCTTCTCCTCCGAAAGATCGGGTCACCAGAAACACTTGTCTTTTCTTCAGCAGTGGGTCTGGTTGTGTCTCTGGAGTCTAGTTCCTCCTCTCTGGTTCCGTTCCGATGTCAGCTGGCTGTCC
>JADBJO010002086.1:232500-237500 GCA_016801955.1 Conus betulinus
ACACACACACACACACACACACCACACACACACACACACACACACACACACGCACGCACGCATGCACGCACGTATGCACACACACGCTTGAGCACGCGCGCGCGCGTGCACACACACACACACACACACACACACACACACACACACACACGTTTTGCTAAGACATGAGGGAAAAAGGGAGGGGGGGGGGGGGGGGCTGACAGACAGACAGACAGATGTCTCAATGTCTTAATAAGCTGGAGAGACTGAGAGATCACATTTATCATGAGGACATGAAAGAGACAATAGCAAAAGGCGAATGAAAAAAAAAAACGAGGACACAAACTGACAGACCCGAACACAGACGTGTGGTTAAAGAAAAGGGGCGACAGACAGACACACAGACAGACAGACAGACAGACAGATAGACAGACAAGCAGACAACTAACAGCAGGGCGAGGGTGGGAAGGGTAGAAAATGATACAAGAAGGAAACAGAAAGACACAAGGAAGAAAGACAGAAAGGCCTTACACTTCACAGGGATGTGGACTAATCGGCTTTTCGTCTTGCATTAAGAAGCGATAAAGGAAGAATATCTTCTTCGATTTCATATGGCAGTAAACTAAAGCTGCTGAACATCTGTCCGGCTTTTTTTATCTCATCCCCCCCCCCCCCCCCCTTTTTTTTCTCTCCTCTCTCTGCCCCACCCTCCCTTCCATCCTTATCCCTTTCTGGAACTCCTTTTTACCATTCCATGCATAGACCTTCAGGAACATTTACCACAATAATTACTCCTGGAATGTTCATCTCATGAAGACATGTTGTAGCCATCTCAACGTGTGATTAAGTAATTACATGTAGATAATTGAAAAAAAAATTCAAAAATCGAGTAGTATGATTTTTTTTCTTCACAATGAATTTCACGCAATCATATCGCCAATTTATTTGTCGAAACAGGCAGTGCATGACTCTGATCTCTCTCTCTCTCTCTCTCTCTCTCTCTCCTCTCTCTCTCTCTCTCTCTCTCTCTCTCTCACTGCGCGCGCGCGCGTTTGCGTGTGTGTGTGTGTGTGTGTGTGTGTGTGTGTGTGTGTGTGTGTGTGTGTGTGTGTGTGTGTGTGTGTGTGTGCGTGTGTGTGTGCGCGTGCGTGCGTGTGTGCGTGCGCGTGCGTGTGTGTGTGTGCGTGTGTGTGTGTGTGTGTGTGTGTGTGGTGGCGTGCGTGCTGTGTAGATTAAGTGTGTGTGTGGCAGGTATACCAGGTGGCACCTGCTTAAGAGTTCCTTCAGCAGCTGGTGCAGGCTTCCTTCCTTCAGAGCAGCTCTATTGGTTATAGCGTGTCTATTGATTCCGGAGGAAGACGCTTGCGACACCTGTTGTATCTCCGGTACATAGCTCGTCTTTAGCCAGTGGAAGTGATCCAGGGTTACTGTTAGGCTAGACTAGGACACAGCAAAGGATGAGTCATCACACACACACACACACACACACACACACACACACACACACACACACACACACACACACACACATCATCACTTTTCGGATCTGTGTGTGTGTGTGTGTGTGTGTGTGTGTGTGTGTGTGTGTGTGTGTGTGTGTGTGTATGTGGTGTGTGTGTGTGTGTGTGTGTGTGTGTGTGTGTGTGTGTGTGTGTGTGTGTGATGACTCGTCCTTTGCTGTACCCTAGCCAACTTTAACTGTAACCCTGAAATTTCATTTCAATATTTTATTAATTAAAACTTGATGCCTTAAAAGCTAAATATACAAACGAAGCAAAATGGAGAACGAAGAATAAGCAGCAAGCATCTGTTGTTTGACTGTTTACCTCTTCAAGTTCATTTACCACCATTATCAGGCATGTCTTTGTGTGATGTCTTTTCAGATTCAAAGTTTGCCTTCAATGTTTTTTTTTTCTTTAATTTGTAGTCCAGTTAAACATTTACTTTAAGATATTTGCAGGTATGTTGTAGGGATGCTTAGAGAGACATCTATATACACTTAGATAACCACATTGTGCATACATTTTATGCGTACACTTTATGCGTACACATTATGCACATTATACGTACACTTTATGCGTACACATTATGCAAATTATACGTACACTTTATGCGTACACATTATGCACATTAATGTTCACATAATGCGTATACATGCGTACACTTAGATAACCACATATTATGCGTCACAAACATTTATGCCTCCTGCACCCCCCCCCCCCCCCCCCCCCCCCGTCCCCCCCCCCCCTCTCCCTCTCTCTCTCTCTCTCTCTCTCTCTCTTCGTCTGATATGACATTTGTGGACAGACGTAAAACTGAAGTACTACACACGCACACACGCACGCACGCACGCCCGCCCGCCCGCACGCACGCACGCACGCACGCGCGCACGCACGGACGCACGCACGCACGCACGCACACACGCATGCACGCACATACGCACGCACACACACACACACACACACACACACACGCGCGCGCGCGCGCGCACACACAACACACACACACACACACACACACACACACACACACACACACACACACAGACGATCATCACTTTTCGGATCTGTGTGTGTGTGTGTGTGTGTGTGGTGTGTGTGTGTGTGTGTGTGTGTGTGTGTGTGTGAGAGAGAGAGAGAGAGAGAGAGAGAGAGAGAGAGAGAGAGAGGAGAGAAAGTGTGTGTATGTGTGTGTGTGTGTGTGTGTGTGTGTTGCGCGCGCGCGCGCGTGTGTGTGTGCGTGCGTGTGCGTGTGTGTGTGTGTGTGTGTGTGTGTGTGTGTGTGTGTGTGTGTGTGTGTGTGTGCGCGCGCGCGCGCGCACGTGTGCGTGGGTTCACTTCATATGTAAGTTTTTTGTGGAAACTGGTAAATCCCCTTCTATGTCCATCCTTAACAACCCCTTTTGTCATCCCCTCCCACCATTGTTCCACCCCACTCCATCCACATCCACCCACCACCAAAGTTGTCTGAGCCTTCGCCATTGGTAGCGGGAACAGAGACTGCTTTGAAGGCACCATTGTTGTCTGAGCCTTCGCCATTAGTAGCAGGAACAGAGACTGCTTTAAAGGCACCAAAGTTGTCTGAGCCTTCGCCATTGGTAGTGGGAACAGAAACCGCTTTAAAGGCACCATTGTTGTCTGAGCCTTCGCCAACTGATAGCGGGAACAGAGACCGCTTTAAAGGCACCATTGTTGTCTGAGCCTTCGCCAACTGGTAGCGGGAACAGAGACCGCTTTAAAGGCACCATTGTTGTCTGAGCCTTCGCCAATTGATAGCGAGAACAGAGACCACTTTAAAGGCACCATTGTTGTCTGAACCTTCGCCAACTGGTAGCGGGAACAGAGACTGCTTTAAAGGCACCAAAGTTGTCTGAGCCTTCGCCACTGGTAGTGGGAACAGAAGACCGCTTTAAAGGCACCATTGTTGTCTGAACCTTCGCCATTAGTAGCGGGAACAGAGACTGCTTTTAAAGGCACCAAAGTTGTCTGAGCCTTCGCCATTGGTAGTGGGAACAGAGACCGCTTTAAAGGCACCATTGTTGTCTGAGCCTTCGCCAACTGGTAGCGGGAACAGAGACCGCTTTAAAGGCACCATTGTTGTCTGAGCCTTCGCCAACTGGTAGCGGGAACAGAGACCGCTTTAAAGGCACCATTGTTGTCTGAGCCTTCGCCAATTGATAGCGGGAACAGAGACCACTTTAAAGGCACCATTGTTGTCTGAACCTTCGCCAACTGGTAGCGGGAACAGAGACTGCTTTAAAGGCACCAAAGTTGTCTGAGCCTTCGCCACTGGTAGTGGGAACAGAGACCGCTTTAAAAGGCACCATTGTTGTCTGAGCCTTCGCCATTAGTAGCGGGAACAGAGACTGCTTTAAAGGCACCAAAGTTGTCTGAGCCTTCGCCATTGGTAGTGGGGAACAGAGACCGCTTTAAAGGCACCATTGTTGTCTGAGCCTTCGCCAACTGGTAGCGGGAACAGAGACCGCTTTAAAGGCACCATTGTTGTCTGAGCCTTCGCCAACTGGTAGCGGGAACAGAGACCGCTTTAAAGGCACCATTGTTGTCTGAGCCTTCGCCAATTGATAGCGGGGAACAGAGACCACTTTAAAGGCACCATGTGTTGTCTGAACCTTCGCCAACTGGTAGCGGGAACAGAGACTGCTTTAAAGGCACCAAAGTTGTCTGAGCCTTCGCCACTGGTAGTGGGAACAGAGACCGCTTTAAAGGCACCATTGTTGTCTGAGCCTTCGCCATTAGTAGCGGGAACAGAGACTGCTTTAAAGGGCACCAAAGTTGTCTGAGCCTTCGCCATTGGTAGTGGGAACAGAGACCGCTTTAAAGGCACCATTGTTGTCTGAGCCTTCGCCAACTGGTAGCGGGAAACAGAGACCACTTTAAAGGCACCATTGTTGTCTGAGCCTTCGCCAACTGGTAGCGGGGGAACAGAGACCGCTTTAAAGGCACCATTGTTGTCTGAAACCTTCGCCAACTGGTTAGCGGGAACAGAGACTGCTTTAAAGGCACCAAAGTTGTCTGAGCCTTCGCCACTGGTAGTGGGAACAGAGACCGCTTAAAGGCACCATTGTTGTCTGAGCCTTCGCCATAGTAGCGCGGAACAGAGACTGCTTTAAAGGCACCAAAGTTGTCTGAGCCTTCGCCATTGGTAGTGGGAACAGAGACCGCTTTAAAGGCACCATTGTTGTCTGAGCCTTCGCCAACTGGTAGCGGGAACAGAGACCGCTTTAAAGGCACCATTGTTGTCTGAGCCTTCGCCAACTGGTAGCGGGAACAGAGACCGCTTTAAAGGCACCATTGTTGTCTGAGCTTCGCCAATTGATAGCGGGAACAGAGACCACTTTAAAGGCACACATTGTTGTCTGAACCTTCGCCAACTGGAAGCGGGAACAGAGACTGCTTTTAAAGGCACCAAAGTTGTCTGAGCCTTCGCCACTGGTAGTGGGAAAGAGAGACCGCTTTAAAGGCACCATTGTTGTCTGAGCCTTCGCCATTAGTAGCGGGAAC
>JADBJO010002086.1:242500-247500 GCA_016801955.1 Conus betulinus
TGCATGGCGTGTTTCCTGCGTTTTCCGTCTGACATGTCTTTCGTAAGAACATGTTTCGTGTTTGCTCTCATTTTGAGATTCTCTCTAATGTGTCGAAATATACGTATCTTGGAAATTTTACCATGGACCAAAGATGGCGCTAATAGTGCACACGTATAGGCTGCATTGTACGTGTGTTGCGACCTTCCATGCCGAATCATAAGTGCAGCACATTGTTTCATGTGTTTACCGACTGACATAGTTTTTAAGGAATAAGGTTTCGAGATATTTTGCACTTCACATATCATGACGGGCTCTAGTCCGGCAGGATACATTTCTTGCATTTTCCATCATGAGCCAACAAACAGCACTGCATGACACGTGTTTATGTTTCGCTTGACAATTAGATAGCAGACGAGAACAGGACAGGTCTGCATCAAATAATCAGCATGATAAAAAAATTGTTTCGCGTCGATATATTCCTTGTCCACCTTACTACACCACACGAAAACGATCAACACTGAAGTGAGTGTCAGAATCGCACAAGCAAGTGCAACCTTTGGCAGACCACACACCAATGTTTTGAAAAGAAGAGGCACCAATCTAGAGACCGAGCTGAAGGGTGTCCTCAGCAGTTATCCTCCCCACAGGTCTCTATGCATGTTAGAGTAGATAGTGTACCAACGTAATGCCGAGAACCTGAGTCATTTCCACACAAAATTATTGCTCAGAATGTTGCTAAAGATCAAATGGCAGGACAAAATCACAGACACAGAGGTGTTTGACTAAACAGGCCTGCCGAGAATCCACATCGTTCTGATGCTGTCTCAGCTTCGATGGGCAGATCATGTAGTTCGCATGCCAGACCACCGGCTACCCAAGAGACTCTTCTACAGTGAGCTGCAGCGAGGAGTGCGCTTCCATGGAGGTAAGAAGAAACGCTTCAAAGGAACTCTCGAATCCTTGAAAGCGTTTGATGTCAACCTTGACACATGGGAATAAACTGCTATGGATCAAGCTAGATGGCACTACTCTATCCACAAAGGCGCCAGTTCATGTGAAGCAAGAAAGGCAGCTGCAAAGCAACAAAAGAGATCGGCAAGGAAAGCCCGCGCCAGCAGTCAAGAGGAGGTCTCCTACATTTCCTTCCAAGCTGTCACTGCACATTCCGTGCACGCGTCGGCTTAATCAGCTACTTGCGTAGTCACAAATCGTTTCATCCCCTTCGGCCACAAAATGATGAAGTGGTCCCCATCGACTCGGCGGACAAACTACATAGTGGTGCAGTACTGAAGAAAAAAAACAAGCACACAAGCATAAGAAAACAAAGAGGATCTCATTGATTGTCACGTGCTCTAGCCAACCAGTGGAACGTACGCTCCGACCTTTAATTGTAAATGTCAAATATGAAGACTAAAGATATCTCCTCATCATCCCTCTTCAGCTAAGATTGTCGGATTTGGCATTAAAGGTATCTCTTTATTATCCCTTAGTTTAAATCTGATTGTCAAAATTGAGCACTAAAGGTACCTCTTTATTATCCAGACGTTGAGCTATGATTGTCGTCGAATATGGGCTCTCAAAATATGTCTTTGTTATCCATATGTTTAATCATGACTGTCGAATTGGAGTGCGAAGACTCCTATTTACTATTGTATGCGTGTCAGACTCTGTTTGGCACGAATATCTGCACATGTTTATTACTGTTTTTCGCCAAAGAATGGATCATCTCGGAAATATTGTTAATGTGTGTGTGCGTGCGTGCGTGCGTGCGTGCGTTCGTGTGTGTGTGTGTGTGTGTGTGTGTGTGTGTGTGTGTGTGTGTATGTGTGTGTGTGTGTGTGTGTGTGTGTGTGTGTGTGTGTGTGTGTGTGTGTGTGTGTGTGTGTGTGTGTGTGTGTGTGTGTGTGTGTGTGTGTGTGTGTGTGTGTGTGTGTGTGTGTGTGTTGATTATTCCTTATGTGTAATTGGAATTTACATGTGTAATTTCATGTAGCGTGGAAATTGTATTTCTTGTTCTCAGTCGTATTAGGAGAGAAGCGAATGCGTGAGATGCCATTCCCAGAGAAAGGTGAATGTTTTTGGTGGGTGCACGAGTGCGCATATGTGTGTATGAGTGCAGAGATAACCTTGGTGTGTTAAGCCTGACTAATAAAACATCAACTTAGTGCACTTAAAGCAATACCATCACGATTTCCCTCGTCCTGAACAGTGTGTGTGTGTGTGTGTGTGTGTGTGTGTGTGTGTGTGTGTGTGTGTGTGTGTGTGTGTGTGTGTGTGTGTGTGTGTGTGTGTGTGTGTGTGTGTAGACACAGCTTTTCCTCACTTGCACTTAAATGGTCACAAAAGTATAGTTTTGTGCAATACTTTTGAAAATTAGGGATACTCCAAGCATGTATGCGTCCCATTCATTTAAGGGACATGAGGCAAGACTAAAATGGAATAAAACTTTGACTGCTGAATCTGTTCTAATGGTATGTCTTCGATCTTTTTTAATTTTCAAGTATGATTGCCGTCTTGGGGGTTAAAAATACCTCTCGAGTTCAAACAATGCATCTTTACCACTCCTTCCTTTAAGAACGCTTTTGGAATTTAATTCTAAAGAAAACTCTTCACCAGGCATTTATATACCTTTTGCTATGATTGTAGATTTTTGATTCAAAATACACTCTTTTCTTATACCTAGTTTTAAGTATATTGTATAGGTTCCAGCGCTAGAAATATCTGTCTCATATTCCGTACTCTGATGATTGGATTCGAGTTCCAAATATATTTCTTACCATCTGTAACTTTAACTATAATCAATAAATTCGAATAGAAAATTACCTCTGGAGATCAAACAATACCTTTTTTTTATTTTCCCTACCTTTCTGTGATTGGCAGATTGATCTCTAAAAGATACCTTTTAAAATGTTTCACTATCGGTGTTGGATTCTAATTCAAACTAGACCTTTTTATTCCCCTACTTCGACCATGATCTTTGGGTTCGGATACCAAAAGATACTTCTTTAATATTCATCGTTTCAGTGATGAATACGGGATCGAGTTTTTAATCTGTACTTTACCATTCCGGCCATTAACTATAATTGTCGGGTTTGAAATCTCAATATACCAGGGGGGGGGGGGGGGGGGGGGGGGGGGGTCCCTACATTCGGCAGAACATCTACCCAAAAGATTACACTCTTCAGCGTTCTTGGAGTGGGTATTTCCATTAACTTCTTCACAGGAAAATCCACCGTAGACATATTCTGGAAAGAGGTTGGCTGTGGAGCAAGGGAAGTCACCCATACAATATCCTTTCAAGCTTAAGACAGCGAGTAAATGGAAGACGCTTGGACGTGGATCGATTCGCACGGACGTTGATACATTAGTCTAGAGTAGATTGCGGTGTTAGCCCTGAATTAGTAATAAGTTTCAGACAGATACCGAATGGCCGGCCTGTCAAAGCTTCTTCCGCGGCTACCGTAAGAAATGTACGAGACATCGGTAGTTATCAACACATTTATTTTTCATCCCAAACATCTCAGCAAAACTAAGTATACGTATTCAGGCGCTGGTCTGGCTTGGGGAAATGCTGGAAATCAACTACAAGCCACAAACATGTTCGTGTCAAGTCACACGCTTTATCCGCCAGGAAAACAGGGTTTGGGGGGGGATAATCGAAGATTAGCAATTTTTCAATGAACGTTGACACATACCGTTTGATTCACTTCCTGATTTTGTTCACCTACCACATCGCGTACTGACTGATATATGTTCCTTTACTAAGGATTAAAATGGTGTGTTTCAAACTAAGGTTTAAACAATAAAAAAAAAGGCAATGTATCCCGGAGGCTGAATTGTTCTTCATTAGGATTCAGTTTCAGTTTCATCAAGGAGGCGTCACTGCGTGCGGACTAGTCCATATACGCTACACCACATCCGCTAGTTTTGAGACCACACTACGCATAATTTTAATCTGATGGATAAATGAATGAACAACTAAGATGAGAAATTTGAAGAAGAGGGTCTCGTGGCTACGACTCAGCAGATGTCTGACCTACGCATTAGCCCAGTGCGCTGGTCAGACCTTGAGTGGCTGGATATCTACCGGTTTTTTATGTTATGTGCGCGTAATGAATGTACACATGTGTGTGTATGGATGTGTGAGCACGGGCCCATGTGTGTGCGTGGGTGCATGTGTGTGTGTATGTGTGTGTGTGTGTGTGTGTGTGTGTGTGTGTGTGTGTGTGTGTGTGTGTGTGTGTGTGTGTGTGCGCGTTCGTGCGTGCGTGCGTGCGTGCGTACATGCGTGTGTACGTGCGTACGTATGTACGTGCGTGCGTGTGTGTCTGTGCGCGTGAGTGCGTGCGTGCGTGTGTGTGTTTGTGTGTATATTGTGTGTGTGTGTGTGTGTGTGTGTGTGTGTGTGTGTGTGTGTGTGTGTGTGTGTGTGTGTGTGTGTGTGTGTGTGTGTGTGTGCGTGCGTGCGTGTGTGTGTGCATGCGTGCGAGCGTACTCCAGAATCCTGTGCGCATACCATTTTCTTTCATATCCTCGTATATTTCAGCTTAGCAAGGACAGACTCGAAAAAAGACGCTCCGCCTGAAATCTCAATCCTTGATCGAATAAAGCTCTCTCTCTCTCTCTCTCTCTCTCTCTCTCTCTCTCTCTCTCTCTCTCTCTCTCTCTCTCTCTCTCTCTCTCTCTCTCTCTCTCTCTCTCTCTCTCGTTTGCAGTCAGTGTCCACATTGTCCATGCGCGTTATGAGTCTTCTTCGACAGAGACAGCGAACTTGCCGAGGCGGAAACTGCGTTCCGATGGACCTTAAGCGGAAGGTGATAGTCCCCAAAGACTGACGGGAGAAAGCTGCAGATCAGGGTGTGTTGTTTGTGTACTCCCAGTTCTTATAGAACGAAGAAATGATGTGCGTGCGTGCGTGCGTGCGTGCGTGCGTGCGTGCGTGCGTGCGTGTGTGTGTGTGTGTGTGTGTGTGTGTGTGTGTGTGTGTGTGTGTGTGTGTGTGTGTGTGTGTGTGTCTC
>JADBJO010002086.1:252500-257500 GCA_016801955.1 Conus betulinus
TATGTCACTCCTGAAGTTGGGTTTGTTTCCAGAGTTTTAAGACGGAGTTGATAGGTACGGTATAGAGTATTAGTGACATATGTGGTACGGTATCGTTCATAGGTTTGGGTGAAAGATTTTGTCAGCATTTTCAAACGGAGGCTGAGGAACCGAGTAATGATGCCATTTTCTTCTATGTTGATCGACTGATGTTTTTTTTTTTTTTTTTTTTTTTTTTTAGACATGATTCTGTTGTCCGTTTTTGTTGTTGTTGTGTTGTTGTTTTTTTTTTTTTTTTTTTTTTTTGGTGGTTGTTGTTTTTCAAAGAGAACACATTTGATTCGACTTTGTTGAACATTAAGGCAAATAGATCTTTCTATTGCCACTATACAGATGACATGGCCTTATTTAGTAATCAGAAAATGCTAAGAGAGAGAGAGAGAGAGAGAGAGAGAGAGAGAGAGAGAGAGAGAGAGAGAGAGAGAGAGAGAGAGAGAGAGAGAGAGAGAGAGAGATGGGGTAGGAAAGGAGAGACAGACGGACAGACAGGCAGACAGACAGACTTGATGAAATCGGAGGGAAACTCGGAATAAGATTGTTCAGCTCAGCAATTTACTGGCCTCATTACAGTCAGCTTAAACTCTACGCACAGCTCTACGGACAGCTCGACGGACAGCTCGACAGCAGATCTTTAAAGCAGTCACGCCCATTCCTCCTGCGCCCCTCTCCACCACACAAGTGTTTCGGCCTTGAACTCTTGGCACGGGAAGGGGGAGGGGGGGGGGGGGGGAGGAGGACTCGGGATGCTCTTCTTTAGGGGAGGTAAAGCATGTGACTGGCTTCAGGACACCTTACTCACTGTACCTTCAAACGGCGGGTGTTGTTGTTTTTTCTTTTTTTTTTTTTAACAGTAGAAAATTATCTCCGCCAATCGTTTTTTTTTTTTTTTTTTTTGCATGTTCTGACTGCCACCAAGGGCATCCATTACACAGACCACGTGACAAATGAAGAAGTGCGTAGACTAATTCAACAAGCATTGGGACCCCATGAAGACCTACTCATAGTCGTCAAAAAGCGGAAAATGAAGTGGTACGGACATGTGTCCCGTTCAGCAGGCCATGCATTGACAGTCCTCCAAGGAACAGTCACATGAAGCCGCAACAGAGGAAGCCAAAGGAAGAGGTGGGAGGACAATATCCGAGCGTGGACTGGAATGAGCCTAGCAGAATCTCAGCGAGCGGTGGAGGACAGGGACAGATGGAGGACAGTGGTGGCCAGATCATCAGGGGTGTCCCAACGACAACAGACGATGTCAAGGGATAGGTGAAGGAAGGACGACGACCAAGGTTTTGCTGGATCTGTGGGCCCGGTCGGCACTACCATTTGGAGGGGAGATGGGGTATGACCCCAGGATAATCGCCGCACTATTTGGAGCGCTGATCAATATTTGGAGCGCTGATCAATATTTGGAGCGCTGATCCGAATCGATCCGAATCGTAGAACCTATTCCAGAATGATGTGAAGGGCTGGGATGGTTGGAATCTGAGTTTGGGCTGGACTGAAGTGTAGAGAATCGCCCAGTGTTCACGAACGTCTGTTGTGTTTCCGATTGCCCTTCTGGGATCCCCTCCCCCCCTCTCCCCATGTTTTTAGCCTCATCTTATGATTGTAATTGTTATAATTTATTTTGATCTAAAATGAAACGTTTACTACACAAAGTAAAAGACAATGAGAAAGAGAGGGACAGGCAGACTTAGACGGAGACAGACAGACAGACAAACAAACAGACAGACAGATAGACAGACAGGCAGATAGATAGATAGACAGATGGATAGATAGATAGATAGATAGATAGATAGATAGATAGATAGATAGATAGATAGATAGATAGATAGATAGATAGATAGACAGACCGACAGAGAGAGAGAGAGAGGGATATAGTATAGATAGATAGATAGATAGATAGATAGATAGATAGATAGATAGATAGATAGATAGATAGATAGATAGATATAGTGTCCCCCTTGGAGATATAAGCTTGCTGAAGGCTCATTTCGAGAAGCATTTATTATTCCCATTCACCCACTCAAGCACATACTGTAAGTTAGGCAGAATTATCTACCACTGCAGATATGAATGCTTATCTCCCCCAATTTCTTCAATCTAAGACATAAGAGCAAGCTTTGTTTATAATTGAATATTTCTTGCGGTCATTGCAACACCAAGCTGCTCTGTAAGTTGCTGGAATAGTGCTCGATACGTATCCTTGGAATTTATTAGTTTATTGTAATTTAGTCCCTTGCGGATTCATTCCAAGAACTGGCCCTCAGCACTTGTGTCTCTAAGAGGTGATCTTTTTATATTTTCTACTTTGCACAAGAAAATGTAGCTTGTTTTGCTCTTTCATGATTTTCTTTTGCTTCTTAGATGGCTTTGGTTGTTTTTTTTGAAAACTCAACAAACATACTACGGTATTGCACACCAGCCTTTTTCTGGGATAGCATTCTTCTTAAACCGAAAAGGCAGGCAGAGGATTCAAGCTGCCACTTTCCGCGGTCACTGAGGAGAAACAAACAGGTTTCGAAAGACCGGTATCTGACCAGAAGTTATATGTTAGTGAGTTTTTCCTTTTATTGGAGATTGTCTCATTCTTGGAAACTGTAAGCTTGCTGAAGGCTCATTTTGAGAAATATGTATTATTCCCCATTCACCCACTCAAGCACATACTGTAAGTTAGGCAGAATTATTTAACACTGCAGATATGAATGCTTGTTTCCCCCTATTTTTTCAATCTAATACATAAGAGCAAGCTTTGTTTATAATTGAACACACAAACACACACACGTGTGTATATATATATATATATATATATGAGAGAGAGAAACATATACATACATAATATATATACAGACACATATACATAAACACGCGCATACTACAGAGAGAGAAAGTGCGACCTCGACAGATAGATTTGTACACCTGTTTACTCGTTTGCCTGCCTGATGTGCCTTACGATCTATCTGTAACACTTGTGTAACCGTCTGCAGATCTATTTCACCTATTTGTCAACAAATAATTCTGTCAAGCACCCCACACTGATTGGACTACATTTCTTTTTCACACAATGATTGAATACAAAGTTTTAGAAATACAAAGACATACATCTACATCCTCTCCAGTCTCCTCTTCCTTCTAAATATTTCAGTCATTTTACTGATTTATCTGTTTGTAAATGCGTCTGGTGCTTTCTCTGTTGTCTCTCAAATGTTTCTACTTTACGTTTTTTTTTTGTTATTCATTTACTCTTTATTTTCATGTGGGTTTAGGCAGCCTGACGAAGAATGTGTGAAGGGCGAATGCTTGAAGTATATCCCCGTCGGAGACTGACCCGACGGGCGGTTTTTTTTGTTGCTGTTGTTTGCTTGTCTGCTTGTTTGGGGTTTTGTTTGTTTAGAGTTTTGGTTTGTTTTTGAGGGTTATTTGTTTGCTTTTTTAAGTTCAGAGAGAGAGAAAGAGCGATAAAAAAGAAGTGAGTGGGAGAGATAGATATATCGGTTGGTAGGTTGGAAAGTAGATAGATGAATTGATAGATACATCGATAGATACACAGGCAGGCAGAGAGACATAGAAGGAGACAGACAGACACACTGACAAACAAACAGACAGAGACAGAAAGAGACACAGGCATACAGACACAGACAGACAGAGAGAGGCAGAGACAGGACTCTAGGGACCCATTTTCTCCACATCACCATCCTAGCAATCCCATTCTGAGAGCGGCAATAAACTTCCTAATGCCCCTGCTGCAGCCCCAACCCCTCCGCCTGCCACCCCTCCCTACGCCATTCTCCCCATGCAACCTCCCATCCCCACCCCACCATCACCCCCACTTCATTCCTCCTGGTGAAGGAAGCATCCAAGCGGTCGTCATCTCCATAGAGCCAGGATCTCCTGCAAGGGCCAAGACCCGTGTGATACAGACCCACGGACTCCAGTGCAAACCTGCAGGAGACAGTCCCGTCCCTCCTTCACCTGTCCACAGGTACCAAGCATGGCGATCCAGTCTGGTCCATTGCAAGGACGACAACATTCTGCAGCGATTGTCAGAGTCACAATCCCAGACTACAGACTTTGCCCAACAGACAGCTGCCATCGTCAACGAAGGAAAGAAACAGCGAGAAGTCAAGCTGGGAAGAAAAAGGCAAAACTTCGGGATGCAAATGCAAATCTTTGTTTGGGCTGGCTCATGATGACTAGCTGTTGACTGGTTCCTGTGGGTGCGGAGCTAGCTGGGACCTACCGACGGGGCAAACCTGGGTGGGGTTACGTAAGGGGGGGGGGGGGGGGGGGAGCCGGAAGAAGAATGGGGTTCCTCTTCTTCGTTCCCTCAGACAGGAACCTCTGACGAAGGCTGCTGTACGGCGGAGGCCCTCCAGTGGATCCATAAAGCTTTTCCCTCATCGGTGTGTTGGCAGGCCAGGTCTCTGTCCTTAGCTTTTAATGTGTGGAACAGTCCTACAGGAATTGTTCCATCATCATTGGGACTGTGCCGAATGGGCAACTTGAAGACTCGCCAACGTGACAATTTTGTGAGCATGTGATGTCTCAGTCTGGGGTGCCCTGTCCTCAGTTTCACAAGAGGATGGCTTGAGTAGCACCCAGACTTCACCAAGAAGGATGCTTACTACCTGTTGCCCGGATCAGGCCCTATTACCTGCTGACTGGATCAGACCATACTACCTGTTGCCCGGATCAGACGGGTGAAGGGTGAAGCATCGTGAGAATGGGATGAGAGTAGGAATGGACATGCTGTGTTGAGGATGTTTCTGAGGGAGGGGGGGGGGGGGGGGGGGGGGGGAGGCACGAAAGTCGAGGGGTAAAAAAAAAGACTGAACCGAGAAACACTAACAATTCTCCTACCCTCAGTGACTTATTGATGCACAACCTTAACCGTAAGGCAGACCCTTAAAACACTCCCCAAGAAAAATCAAATACATCGGATTCATTGTTTGATTCTCTGT
>JADBJO010002086.1:260000-262500 GCA_016801955.1 Conus betulinus
GGACAGAACAACTCATTGTGATGTGAAGACAGTCTGGTCAAATCTTTTGAAGGGATGAAGATACTTCAATGTCAGACTGATGGTTTGAAAAGGCAAAACAATCAAGGCTGCAGCTGCAGAGAAGATGATAAACTCAACAAGATGAAGTCTTTGAAATGGGGAAAATGGATATACGGCAGTGAAATTATTAAAAAAAATCAAAACTGTCAAGTCTTTGAAATAGGAATGCAGAAAGAATAAATGACAATAATGAAATCACAAAAAACTACACGCAAGGTCTTTCAAAACGGAACTTGGACGCGCAATAAATCAATCGTTAATAAAAAAAAAAGAGAGACAATTGTCATTTTGAGGCGACAGGAAATACAAACATTGAAATGAAACTCAGAGACGGGACGAGAAACACAATGTTTGAGATGAAACTCTGAGACAGCAGTTAAACGAGTCACAACAGTGGGACGTAAAGGGATGGTCGATATAATACAAGAGTGGCATCTTTAATGCAGAAAACCACACGTTGTCATGGAAACACAGCCAGGCACACCAACATTTGTCACTGGATGACCACAGCAAGGACAGGACAGGAAGTGAGTTACCTGCACCACGGTGAGCAGCGAGATGAAGAGCAAGGAATCCCTGACCACCAGGTACACACGACACAGCACGGCGGGAGGCGCCCACGACACCAGCATCTCTCATCGGCCAGACCCAGAGGCATGCACAGCCCCACGCCCAGATCGGCCAGGCTCAGGCCCACCAGGTACACGTTCTTACACCGCCTTAATCGCCGGTGTCGGAAGAAGATGATGATGACGAGAAGGTTGGCGATGATGGCCGTGAGGGTCAAGGTCACCATGCCGAAGGCGGCCAGCAACAGGTGCAGGTACGTCCTCACCGGTCACAGGTGACCCGTGTGGGTCGGCTGCCGTCAGGTCCTGGCTGACGTTGTCCATGGCGGAGGCGTTCATCTCTAGCGAGGTCAGATCGTAAGACATGATGGGCGGAGGAGACGGGGGGAGGGGGCTGAAGGACGGGAAGGTGGGGGACGGGGGAAGAATGTGAGTTCTTCAAAATGTCATCACGGCGCCACGGGCATGTTTCACCTTGTCTTCCAGCACCTTGCGACCTCAAGGCACCTTATGACCTCAAGGCATTGGCCGTTGAGTGAAGCCCATCCTGTATCTCCGTCAGATGCCTTGTGTGGGACAGTTCTCACTGCATGACATTGTCACTTTCTCCACACTTCGTTCAAGGTGTCCACAACCTTGACCAGCCAGTCCTCAGTTGACCCTCGCATGGCCTCCTCCTGTGAAACAGCCGACGTTAGAGTTAACCACTCTTCCATTGGATGATCACAAACAATCCCTTAAACCAGTTATCACGAACCTTGACCGACCTGGGAGCAATGTGCGACCACATTTTAACAAGTGTATCAACGAGTGTTCACGAGGATTTAAGTATACTGGTGGGTTTATAATGTATAAATGCACACTGACCGTTCTGTCCACTCACGGTGAGTAAGAATATACGTCAACCGTTCTGTCCACTGACAGTGGGTTACATTGTACACTAAGCATTATATCCAATGGCAATGAGTTATTGTATACTAAACCCTTCCGTCAATTGACAGTGGCTTATCACGTATACGCATTGTTTTGTCATCTATAGTGGATTATAATGCACACAAATGGTTCTGTCCATTGATAAGCCGTAGTGAGTGTTAACTACTCTGTAAACCAGTTGTAGCGAGCATTAGCCACAATGTTGAAAATTTACAATAAGCACAGCCACTCTGTAAATATGCAGTAATAAGCATTAACCACTCTGTAAAAATAAGTAGTAATGACATTAACCACTCTGTAAATATGCAGTAATGAGCATCAACCACTCTGTAAATAAGCAGTAATGAGCATCAACCACTCTGTAAATAAGCAGTAATGAGCATCAACCACTCTGTAAATAAGCAGTAATGAGCATCAACCACTCTGTCAATATGCAGTAATGAGCATCAACCACTCTGTCAACAGACGGTAATGACCGTGAAACCACTCTGTCAACAGTCGGTAATGAGCCGTGAACCACTCTGTCAACAGGCGGTAATGACCGTGAACCACTCTGTCAACAGGCGGTAATGACCGTGAACCACTCTGTCAACAGGCGGTAATGACCGTGAACCACTCTGTCAACAGGCAGTAATGACCGTGAACCACTCTGTCAACAGGCAGTAATGACCGTGAACCACTCTGTCAACAGGCGGTAATGACCGTGAACCACTCTGTCAACAGGCGGTAATGACCGTGAACCACTCTGTCAACAGGCGGTAATGACCGTGAACCACTCTGTCAACAGGCAGTAATGACCGTGAACCACTCTGTCAACAGCAGCAGTAATGACCGTGAACCACTCTGTCACAGGCAGTAATGACCGTGAACCACTCTGTCAACAGGCAGTAATGATCGTGAACCACTCTGTCAACAGGCAGTAATGATCGTAAACACAC
>JADBJO010002086.1:280000-282500 GCA_016801955.1 Conus betulinus
ACTGCCTAAATGCTCACCTTTTTATTTCCATGCCTCAAAATGCATACCTGTTGATTTTCCTGCCTGGAAATACGTACCTGTTGATTGTCATGCATCAAAATGCTCACCTTTTGATTCCCATGACTGAAACTGTGCGCCTGTTAATGTCCATGCCTAAAATACGCACCTGTTGATTTTCATGTCTCAAAATGCTCACCTGAAAATGTTCGTGCCTTCAATTCCACACCTGTTGCTCTTGATACCCTCAAAAAGGTGTACCCGGTGATTTTCATGCTTCAAAATCCGCACCAGTCAATTTGCATGTCTCAAATGCTTGTCTATTATTTTTCAAAATGTTCGCCTGTTGATTTTCATGCCTCAAATGCGCACGTGTGTCAATTTCCATGCCTCTAAATGCACGCTCGTTGATTTTCATACTTCAAAACCGCATGTGTGTTGATTTTCTTGCCTCCAAATGCTTGCCTGTCGGTTTTCATGCTTCAAAATCCTCGCATGTTCTTTCTCAAGCCTCAAATACGCACCTGTGCCTTTTCATACTTTGAAATCCTCGATTATTAATTGTTATGCCAAAACAAAATGCGCACCTGTTGATTTTCGTGCCTCAAAATGTACGCCTGTTGATTTTCCTGCCTAAAAATACACACCTGTTGCCCTTCATGCCGCTAAATGCACGCCTGTTGATTCTCATGCCTCTAGATGCACACCTGTTGATTTTTATGCCTCAAAATCTTGCATGTTGATTCAATGCCTCAAAATGCGCGTCTGTAAATTTCCATGCCTCAAAATGCTCGGTTGATGATTTCCATGCCTCAGCATGTTCACTTGTCAATTTTCATGCCTCAAAATGTTGACTTGTGAATTTTCATGCCTCAAAATGTGCACCTCTTGATTTTCATGCCTAAAAATGCACACCTATTGATTTTATGCCTCAAATGGCACCTGTTGACTTTCACGCTTCTGAATACGCACCTGTTGCTTTTCATGCCCCAAAATGATCACCTAGTGATTTTTATCCCTCAGAAATATTCCCCTCTTGAATACGTGCTTCAAAATGGGCACCTGTCGATTTCCAGGCCTCAAAGCGCGCACCTCTTGATTTTGAGGTATACATGAATACAATGCCTCAGAAAGTGTACCTGTTGTCATCACTGTATCCCTAAGAGAAATTCTTGGGAACGCATGACCCGTTGATTTTAAAGCATAAAGACGTACGAGTCCTCGAGATACTGACATCCGCACCTGTTGATGTTTAAGTGCCCAGGAAGCAGTGCCTCAAAATGCGTTAATGTCATCGACAAACGAACGCTTTTTACAAGACTGTGCCCTGGTGGCCTTCTTCAGGTGGCGTTTCGTTGCATCAATTGACAGATAGATTGAAAGACTGACAAACAGATAGATAGATAGATAGATAGATAGATAGATAGATAGATAGATAGATAGATAGATGGGATAGATGGATGGATGGATGGATGGATGGATGGATGGATGGATGGGGATGGATGGAAGGATGGATGGATGGATGGATGGATGGATGGATGGATAGATAAATAGATGAACAGATGGATGGATAGATGGATGGATAGACGGATGAATGGATGGATGGATGGATGGATGGATGGATAGATAGACAGATAGGCATGAACATATAGTGGAAAAATGAACAGCAGAAGAACGACGCTCAGACAAAGTAATTCTTCAATTACTCTGGAAACAGCAACAATAAACAGAGAAAAAAAAAAAAAGAGGATAGAGGGCAAGAGGGGGAGAGGGGGGCAATTTAGAAAAGGGCAGTTTAGTCATCAAAGTTCATGTTATTTTTGTCAGTGAAAGCGGTGGGATGCATGAATCCCACTATGGTGGCGAAGCTGTTCATTGCGTCTGACGTAAAGTAAGCTCCTGCTATGTACAAGTCAGAGGAGTCTGCTTCGGCAGGGATGGCACATCCAAAGTGTATATCACAGAGAAACACCGCCATTTTGTTTTGGCAGGGATGGCACATCCAAAGTGTATATCACAGAGAAACACCGCCATTGTTTTGGCAGGGATGGCACATCCAAAGTGTATATCACAGAGAAACACCGCCATTGTTTTGGCAGGGATGGCACATCCAAAGTGTATATCACAGAGAAACACCGCCATTGTTTTGGCAGGGATGGCACATCCAAAGTGTATATCACAGAGAAACACCGCATTGTTTTGGCAGGAATGGCACATCCATGGTGTAGATCACAGAGAAACACCGCCATTGTTTTGGCAGGGATGGCACATCCAAAGTGTATATCACAGAGAACACCTGCCATTGTTGGGCAGGGATTCCATGGTGTATATCACAGAGAGAAACACCGCCATTGTTTTGGCAGGGATGGCACATCCATGGTGTATATCACAGAGAGAAACACCGCCATTGTTTTGGCAGGGATGGCACATCCATGGTGTATATCACAGAGAAACACCGCCATTTGTTTTGGCAGGGATGGCACATCCAAAGTGTATATCACAG
>JADBJO010002086.1:292500-295000 GCA_016801955.1 Conus betulinus
TTGGGAGGGGGGGGGGGGCGGTGAGGGAGGATTCAGCAAGTAATTATATGAAACGAGGCCAGAAGGAGGTGGGGAGAGACAGATGGGAAAACAACTGAAAAAATACGAGAATTAAGTTTCCAATCTCTTCATCTACCAATCAAATGCCGCTGCCGTTTCTAGTGGACGGGGGCGGGAGGGAGAGGATGGGGTGAGAGGAATGGCTGAGCATGATGAGAAAAGGATTTCGGTTTTTTTTTTTTTTCCCCCTAAACTTCTGGCCCTTAAAAACAACATTTATCGTGTCTCACAGTCTGTACCCCCTGAAGAGGGCGATTAAGGCCGAAAATTAGGGAAATTTTAATCTTGTTTGTTTGGATTTTTTTGTCTACTCTGAGAGAGAGAGAGAGAGAGAGAGAGAGAGAGAGAGAGAGAGAGAGAGAGAGAGAGAGAGAGTTTGCCTGATTGCCTTGCCTGATTGCCTGACTCAGTAGCCTTCTTGGCGATTGGTGCTTGCTAAGACCGTCATTTTTTCCTTTCTTAAAGGAAAACAATAGAAGGCCACTTCCTTGCTCCACACTGTAGCACAGTTCATCAAACAAGGTCTTTTTTTTTTTTTTAGCAGGTTTTCTAAGGTTTGGGTTAGGAATCTAGGTTAGGGTAAGAGTTAGGGCTGGGCTTAGGGTTAGGTAAGGATTAGACTAAAGGATGACGTCATGGTCAGGAGAAGGTGAAGGTCCAGCGATCTGGGATGGAGAGTCAACTTAAGGTCAATAGGTTACCTAAATGAGTGCTGTCGTTATTATGAGCTGAGCCATGATTGGTTGGTTTCACAGTGCAGCCAGGATGTTTTCAGGAAAACTGTTCTGGTCACGGTGACCACGATTCCATTAACCAACTTGTTTATGCCAAGAAAGACGAGCGTTTGACTTTGTCTTTTTTGTTGTTCGTCTTCACAATGTTTTGAAATGTTGATATGTTCGTACCACCTGCCAAACAAACAGTTAAACAAACCAGATTATTTTGTTTTCTACCTGTAACAATCGGATTTTCTCCAAATTTAATAACATTTTTAATAAAAATCCGGCGATTTTGAAAAAAAAATCCCAGGTCCGGCTGAACGTGAAGAACTCTTTGTCGTGCACGTTAATACCCGTAGTTTAAAAACTTAGCTGGATCCATTTGAAGCAGAATCTCATCAGTTTTATAACTGCCTGTCTTTGAACGTTGGCGATCACTGTCCAATTCCAACTCCTCTGGAATAACTGCGCGGCGTATCAATCTATCGTTGAAGAACATTTTCGCTGGAACCAGTCACGGAAAGGCTTTGGGAGAATCGGGAATGTGCACTTTACCAGAGCTACATCGAAGAGATATACAATAATCATGTTTGAGAAGGTAATACACAATACTCTCTCTCTCTCTCTCTCTCTCTCTCTCTCTCTCTCTCTCTCCTCTCTCTCTCTCTCTCTCTCTCTCTCTCTCTCTCTGAATTGCTACCAGCTTCAGTTTCAACAGTCAATCCATATCATCGGTAAAGGCCTTTTGAAGGAACCGTCCCCCGTCACCAACAGATGTGCATTACATTGTTTTTATCCTTGAGCTATATCCACCTTGAACCCCCTGCCTTCTGCTGCTCCACACAGCCAGCGTCTCAGTCACCTCAAACATGACCTTCCTCTCTCCACACAGCCAGTGTCTCAGTCACCTCAAACATGACCTTCCCTCTGCTGCTCCACACAGCCACTGTCTCAGTCACCTCAAACATGACCTTCCTTCTGCTGCCCCACACAGCCAGTGTCTCAGTCACCTCAAACAAGACTTTCCCTCTGCTGTTCCACACAGCCAGTGTCTCAGTCACCTCAAACATGACCTTCCCTCTCTCCACACAGCCACTGTCTCAGTCACCTCAAAACATGACCTTCCTTCTGCTGCTCCACACAGCCAGTGTCTCAGTCACCTCAAACATGACCTTCCCTCTCTCCACACACAGCCACTGTCTCAGTCACCTCAAACATGACCTTCCCTCTACTGCCCCACACACACAGCCAGTGTCTCAGTCACCTCAAACAAGACTTTCCCTCTGCTGCTCCACACAGCCACTGTCTCAGTCCCACCTCAAACAAGACCTCCCCTCTGCTGCTCCACACAGCCAGTGTCTCAGTCACCTCAAACATGACCTTCCCTCTGCTGCTGCTCCACACAGCCACTGTCTCAGTCACCTCAAACATGACCTTCCCTCTGCTGCTCCAAACAGCCAGTGTCTCAGTCACCTCAAACATGACCTTCCCTCTGCTGCTCCACACAGCCAGTGTCTCAGTCACCTCAAACATGACTTTCCCTCTCTCCACACAGCCACTGTCTCAGTCACCTCAAACATGACTTTCCCTCTCTCCACACAGCCACTGTCTCAGTCACCTCAAATAAGACCTTCCCTCTGCTGCTCCAAACAGCCAGTGTCTCAGTCACCTCAAACATGACTTTCCCTCTCTCCACACAGCCACTGTCTCAGTCACCTCAA
>JADBJO010002086.1:302500-307500 GCA_016801955.1 Conus betulinus
GGCGATGTACTCATTGCCCAGCGCGTGAGTTCGACCATCTTCTTATCTAGTGGGGTCCTGGGTTGAAGGACAGGGAAAGTCTTCAGACATGACGGCTAAACGTGAGTTAACCAGGCAGGCTGAATCAACTGACAGGTGGTACTCATCTGGCAGAGCTGCAGTTGCCTGTGGCAAGACTATTCCCTGTAAATGTCTGAGATTTCTCGTGACGAATACATCAGGCGGTTATGGGCCCGCCTAAAAGAAAACCCCTAAGGACCCAGAGCCAAGGGCGAACCACCCGAACGACAACAGCGGAAGTGGAATACATCAGGTCACTTCAAACCACGGTGCCTTGCTACAGAGATTCCATCATGTCCAGTTCTACAGAATCACGATGTTGCCCTCGGCTCTGGAGACCAGCTGGGACAGGAAGAGAGGGGAGGCGGGTGGGGGCAGAGAGTCTGGCCCTGTGACTTCGAGGGGTCATGCCAAGCCAGCGGTAGTCAGACACAGTGTCCCTCAGGCCAGAAGAAAGGGGGGCACATCCTTCCAGCGGCGTCAAGCAGACAGGACTACCTGGAACGCTCAACTCTCTCCAGTGGAAGGAAGAAAGGGTGACCAAGAATGACCTGCAGGCGGCGGAAGAGATCTGCAACGAAAACCTCGCGCGCATTGGTGTGTGTCCAAGAGACAAACCATCACGTAAAACCGTCGCTTTCCAGTGAGGGGATACAAACCTGTAGTTTAGAGCGTGAGGAGATACACAAAAAGAGTGATGTGTTGGTGCGCAGTTCCATCGTTGCACGGGATCTCAAGGTCAGCACCGGCCAACAGGCTGAGATCCATGGAGTCGACATTGTCGCCGTAGATTAGAAGATCTGGATCATTAATGCTTTTGCCCTGAAGACTGGATCTCTCTGTCTCACACACATGAACAAACACGACAGCAACTGTGTAGTGGTAAGTGATTTTAACGGTCATTCGGAGAAATGGGGCCATACAGAGACAGACAGTATAGGCAGTGAAGTGGAGAATAGGGAGATAGCAAGGGAAATTGACATGGACAGCTTTTGTAGCTGACCAATGCATTCTAAAACAATCTCCACACAGACAAAGTCAGACCTGTACCAGGAAACGGGATGTCTGCCCGGACAACCTTCACATGTCGAATTTGAACAGGTAAACAGAATACCGAACCAAGCCCTGTGACTCAGATGCCATGAGCTATATCTCAATCTAAATATGAAAGAAATCGCTGGGCTGCAGACACTGGAGGATACAAAAGAAAGAAAGATGTTCATCCAGGCAGCAAAATGTAAACGCCTTAAAACCACTAAGTCAGTTGAAAACAGGCAACTTCATCCACTACTCCAGACGCTTGGAAAAGAACAATGCCAGTCGAGTTGAACCCTGCAGCTAGGCCTGCCCCAGTACATGTGTTCCATTCACCGTGAAGACATCATCTGTTCCCAGCCATTGTTACCAGCATCACTGAAGTGGAGAGGGGTGTGGTCGGAAAACCAACGCAGGGCTCTGACCATGCAACACATCTGCGACCACTGCCCACAAGAAAACAGGATGTTTCATAAAAGACAGTTCGGCCACTGAAGGGACGGAAAAATGGCGGTGCAGGACTCTCCATCAGTTACACAAATGGAGATGAAGAACTTGTTGGATCTTCGCCGATCTCAGAGTTGAGACAGAAGTCCTTTGCGAAGCAGCCAAAGAAGTCTCGCAGAGAACCCCGCAAGAACGACAATAAAGAGCTGAATACTCTGTGCAGCACTAGTGGTTCTGATCTGCAGAAAAATGTCCTGCAATGGGTACCATCACACTGTGGCATTGGAGGCCATGATAAAGCAGACACACACCGGCCCAGGAAGGTGTAGAGAAGGAGCAAGCCAAGCCTGGTGTCTTCTAACAAAGGAAAAATATCATCATCAAGCTATGTCAGAGGAAGAAGTGGCAGTCCCAGCACTCCCACGATAACACAAAAGACAGCGTCCATCTTCTACAGCGATGAGTACGGGTGAAGGTCTTATGTCTGAGGGCTGGCCATAACCGCCTGTGTCACCACATGGCCTCAAACTTCGGCATTGCACAGAGGCCAGTGCCCCTGTGGAGAAAGCTATGTGACAGCGGTACACATTCTTCAGAGCTGCCCGAGACAGGCTGCAGACAGAACCACAGTCGGGGGAAGGGTGGTGGTGGAGGGTGGAACTCAGACTGCGCTGGACACCAGGCTCAACGGTGCGACGCCCCTGACAGGGTGCACAGAACGGTCGACCTCATCGTAGATATTGAAGTGAGACCGGCCGTCAGAGAGGAGCGAACAAGGACGACGTTCATAGCCAATTCTGAATCACGTGGTGCTTCTTGCTGATTCTAAATCGCAGTCAGAACAGAGATAGAGACAAAGGAACGCGCACGTGCATGTTTTTGTGTGCGTGCTCGCACGTCTGTGGATATATTTTACAAGGTACTGGAGTGTTTGTGGTCTTGTGAAAAACCTAGTTGAGCTAACGCAGAGAGAGAGAGAGAGACAGACAGACAGACAGACAGACAGACAGACAGACAGACAGAAACACAAGACCATAGAGATAGAGATAGAGGAGAGATAGGGAGAGAGAGAGAGAGAGAGAGAGAGAGAGAGAGAGAGAGAGAGAGAGAGAGAGAGAGAGAAATGGGAGAAAGAGGGAGACAGAAAGATAGACAGATACAGAGACAGACAGAAAGAGAGGCCAGAAAAAGTGAAGCCAGAGAGAGAGAGAGAGGAGGGGGGGGGGAGGGGGGGGGAGAGAGAAGAGAGAGAGAGAGAGAGAGAGAGAGAGAGAGAGAGAGAGAGAGAGAGAAGACAGACAGATAGACAGGCAGACAGAGAGAGACAGCCTCCGAGTCCTCTGCATTTTAACTCGATCCTGAAGACACCATCTGCCCATGTGTCGCCACCCCTACACCCTCTCTTATCCTCACACACACACACACACACACACACACACACGCACACACGCACACACACACACACACACACACACACACACACACACACACACACACACACACAACGCGCGCGCGTGTACGTACAAAACGCTCTGTGCTCTGTAATCGTATCCCTCTGCCACCCCCACCCTCATTCCTCCTCTCCCCCCCCCCCCCCCCCCCCCCCCCCCCCCCCCCCCCACTTCTTCCCCACTTCTCTGCACCCCTCACCATTATTGATCTCTTTCAAGTTCTCCTTGCCACGATGGCCTACTTCAGCCTCTGTGCCCTCAATCACGAGGACTTGGGTCAAGCAACAATCATAGCCGGACTGATGGCTTTGCCCTTCTCCCCATCTCCCCATCATCAAAGCCTTTTGTGTGTTGTCTGGCGCTGGTTTCATGTTCCTCTTAAGCCTGTGGCACACGGGGCGTCAAAAGCAGCGGTCTTCAGGGGGAGGAAAGGGGGTCGGTTTAAAGCCTCGCTCACACTCTCACGACTTTTTTTTTTTTAATCGCTGCTGGCTTTGGTTTAAGAATTCGTGGGTGTTTGTGGTGATGCGTGGGACACATACGTCGGCGGGGGTTCTTCCTTAATCGTCTCTATTTTTCTCTTAACGTTGGGGCGTTTTTAATGCTATAAACACACACACACACACACACACACACACACACACACACACACACACACACACACACATACTCACATACATACACACACACTCACGCACGCACGCACGCACGCACGCTCACTCGCACGCACACACACATACACACGCATGTACGCACGCACGCGCGCGCGCGCGCGCACACACACACACACACACATACAGAGAGAGAGAGAGAGAGAGAGAGAGAGAGAGAGAGAGAGAGAGAGAGAGAGAGAGAGAGCCATATTAAGCTGTACTTGATTGATGTCGATCGTGGATCTTGTAGGAACCATAATGGATCTGCTTTGCTTCCAAATCGTTCAAAAGTTATAGACATTGATACTGTCACCGCAGAGCACTCTTTTGCTGTGCACTGCAAGCTGCAGATGGGGCCCTGCAGTCACCATTCACCACGACAAACACGATGTTTGTTCACCCTAAGATCATGTGTTGTGGCACCAACTGACACACTCAGTATCAACTGGCACTAGGCACTAACATTATATTCAAAGTATTTTTGAGAGTTATTAGCATTGATTTCACGCATGCTGTGTAAAATTTCTTGCATGAAGCGAAGAAAATGTCATAAAGATATACCTCTTATTATGTATGTAATTTACGATTTAAGAATACAATTTTTTTTTCTTCCTGTTGTTTCTTTTATTACATCAATGTCCACTCGTCTTCTTCGTTCATCAAAAGCTGTTATTGTTGTTGTTTTTGTTGCTGTTGTTGTTGTTGTTGTTGTTATACTGAATGCCATATATGTTCAAGTACTTTTTTTCTGTTTATCTTTTTTCGTCTGTTTGTGTATCTCTCACAATGTACCCATCATCTACACTGTTTGTCTTTTGCTCTGTCTATCGCTGCCTCACTCTATCTCTTTCAGTGTGTGTCTCTGATTCACTTACTAGGCATGTCGCACACACACACACACACACACACACACACACACACACACACACACACACACACACACACACACACACACACACACACACACACACACACACACACACACACACACACACACACACACACACACACACACACACACATACATGAAGTCATCTCCTATCTTTTGCATCGGGGATATTTACAGAGTGGTGACATTTCTACATCAAATGTGTGACAAGATCTTTTACATTCAGACTTTCTTGTCTTTTGCCAGCTCTGCAAAGAAAAGGTGAGCCATTCGTGTTTCGTGAAATGTGTCTCAAAGCATATTTTATTTCATGATAACCCCACTACATATATATTATAGTTTTAGTTTTGCAGTAAATGTACACATCCATAAGTCACAAAATAGACCTTCCTTGCCACCGAATGGTACTTGTTCACAGCCTACTAATATTGCGGCAGCCAATGTGAAATACATATGAATACAAAT
>JADBJO010002086.1:312500-317500 GCA_016801955.1 Conus betulinus
GAGCGATAACTCGATAATAGATGGAAACGGATAAAAAGAAAGAAAGAAAGAAAAGAACAACATAAACGAACGGAAAGAACCGACAAAAAATGAAAAAAGACCAAGATGATGAAAGAACGAAGAAAAGATAGGAATGAAAATGAAAAAAAAAAAAAAATGGGAGGAAAGAATACTAATATCAAAAATGACAAAACAAACAAACAAACAAAACAAAAAACAGAGGTTCAAAATCAAAACTAAAATGTAAGCTTACACGGAAGATCGATTTTGAGACGACGAAAGAAAAGTTCCAATGCTAGGCCTATGGTCCTTTTGTAAATCGGAGTAGAAAGGAAACAAAACCGTTTCGAGAATACGTACAAAAATTCTCTAGAGGCATTGCGCTCGGTATTGATTGCTGCAGCGTCAAGAAGAGCTGAGGCAACTTGTTGCAGACTTCCTTCTGATGGTGAAACCTTATTTCCATTATATGGAGAGATTTTCTTTTTTAACTGTCAACCTACTTGTTTTTCTTGATTGCGTGTGCTTTATTTAGCATCACCTAGTCTCCGACACTGTCAAACGTAAGTACAAATAAGCGAGGATACGTGTATGAAAGACACAAGGAAAGATTGAACGGAGAAATAGAGAAAAGAAGCGAGGAAAGACAGAACAAACTGATGATGAAATGAAGAAAGAAAGGAAAGGAAAGAAAGCAAGAAAAGGAAAGCAAGGAAAGAAAGGAAAGAAAAATAAGAAAGAAAGAAAACAGAAAAGAAAGAAAAGAAAGCAAAGGTAAGAAAGAAAGGAAAGAAGGAAAGAAAAGAAAAGAAAAGAAAAGAAAGAAAGAAAGAAAGAAAGAAAGAAAGAAAGAAAGAAAGAAAGATAGCATAGGAAAGAAGAGAGAAAAGAAAAGAGAGCAAAGGAAAGAAAGAAAGAAAAAAAAGAAAAAAAAGAGAAAGCAAGAAAGAAAAAGAAAGCAAAAGGAAAGAAAAGAAAGAAAAAAAAAAAGAAAAGAAAAATGAGAAAGAAAGAAAAAAGGAAAGAAGAAATAAAAAAAAGAAAAAAAAAAAAGGAAATAAAAGAAAAAAAAAGAAAAAAAAAAAAGAAAGAAAGAAAGAAAAGAAAGAAAGAAGAAAGGAAGAAAGGAAGAAAGAAAAGTAAGCAAAGGAAAGACAGAAAGAAAAAAAAAAGAGAGGCAAAGGAAAAAAGAAAGAAAAGAAAGTAAAGAAAAGCCAAAAAAAAAAAAAAAAAAAGGAAACGAAAAACGGAAAGACATGGGAAAAACTGACAACTAAAGCGGCAAAAGGGCGCCAGACTATTGGGGGTGGGGGTTGTTAGCACTGACGAAAAGCTCCAGGACCGTGGCGCCCAGACTTTACAAAAGCAGGTCCGAAAGAAGATTCTGAAGACGTTGCATGAATTATTGATCGCTTTGCTGTGGAAATGAGAGGAGGCACCAAACGACTCCAGTTCTCTAGCAGTGGTGGTGGTGGTGGTGGTGGTGGTGTTAGTAGTAGTAGTAGTTGTTGTTGTTGTTGTTGTCGAAGTAGTAGTAGTGGTGGTGGTGGTGGGTGGTGGCGGTGGTGGGTGGTAGTAGTAGTAGTAATAGTAATAGTAGTAGTAGTAGAGGCGGTGGTGGCGGTGGTGGTAGTAGTAGTAGTAGTAACAGCAGTAGTACTAGTAGCAGTAGTAGTTGTAGTGGTGGTGATGGTGGTGGTGGTAGTAGTAGTAATGGTGGTGGTGGTGAGGGTAGTAGTAGTAGTAGTAGTAGTAGTAGTAGTAGTAGTAGTAGTAGTGTAGTAGCAGCAGCAGCAGCAGCAGCAACGGCAGTAGTAGTAGTAGTAGCAGCAGCAGCAGCAACAACAACAACAACAACAGCAGCAGCGGCGGCAGCAGCAGAGGGGTCCGTTGTTATTGGTCACATCTTTCGCCTGCGGAGCTGATAGTCTTTGAGTAAAAACACACATGAGGGGGAAGGGGGTGGGGTGGGGTGTGGGGTCTTTTCTGCTAGAAAACGCTCTCTATTCACCTTGCAGTAAATGGGCACCTGATTCAGGTCAGGGAGGGAGAATAGCGGCGGAAGGAGAAGGGTGGGCTCCGCCTGTCATCATGCCGTGCCCTAGACACGATGAACCTCAGACAGTTCACTGTCCCTGTGTCCGATAGGCTACGGAGCCGTAACCTGAGAAGTAGTTGTAGCAGCAGCATCGGCAGCGGCCGCAGCAATATGTTGTTATTATTATTATTATTATCATTATTATCATTATCATCATTATTATATTATCCTTATCATTATTGTTTGTTGTTATCATTATCATTATTATTGTTGTTGTTGTTGTTACCTCAGCCGAGGATGTTCTGCTTTTCACCGGAGTCTGGTGCTTTTTTTGGTTTGTCTGACTGTCTCGGCACAATATAGCAAAAATCTACTGAACTAATTCCAACACAGTTAATGGCCAGAGAGAACATGGGGGAAAAAAAACCCGAGCCCAGTCAAATTTGACGCGGACTGGAATCAGAGGACGGATCCTTATTTTTCTTACTTTCTTTCTTCCTTTTTTTTTTTTTTTTTAACTTTGTTTGACATCGTGAGGGCATTTTTCAACATGTTTGCAACTTTCTCAAGAAATATCTCATGGGTGGTCAGACTAGTTCAATACGAATATCTACGAATTCAACATTTGAAAGCAAGGGCAAAGGTTTTTGAGAAAGAAAACAACACAGTGAGCAGAACAGTAAATAACAAAGATATACAATTGTCGACATGAAAATAAGTATGAAAGGTTTGATAGAAGAGTAAGGATAAATTAGAAGTACAACATGTTTCTGTATGTATATTTTCAGAACGTTTCCCTGTTACTGTGTTACTTTGTGTTAAATAAGTCTTCGAGACCTTTATGGCAATAAAATCCTCCTCCTCCTCCTCCTCCTCCTTCTTCTTCTTCTCCTTTTCTTCCTCTACTTCTTCTTCTTCTTCTTCTTCTTCTCCCCCTCCTCCTCCTCCTCCTCCTCTTCTTCTTCTTCTTCTTCTTCTTCCCCTCCTCCTCCTCCTCTTCCTCCTCCTCCTGCTCCTACTCCTCCTCTTTCTTCTTCTTCTTCTTCTCTCTTCTTCTTTCTTCTTCTCCTCCTCCTCCTCTTCTTCTTCTTTTTCCTCCTCTCCTCCTCCTCCTCCTTCTTCTTCTCCTCCTCCTCCTTCTCCTTCTCCTTCTTCTTCTTCTTCTTTCTTCTTCATGGACCTGTAATAGGACTCGAACCCAGACCTTCAAGCTCGAAACCTGAGACACATCCAGCAATCGCGCCGTAATACGGGTGAGGCTTAGTCTTCACATCCTTCTTTGAACTGTCTTTTGGCTTGGCAGCAGTTTCAAGAGACTTGTGGTCTACTTCTCTCCGCTATCTGCTCGTTCAGTGTGATATTGACTCCTGAATGTTCATTGCACAGTGAGATTCAACGTTCCTCTTGCGCCGAATTCCACACAGATAAGTGATGGCTCGTTCTTTCATTTTCGTTGTCCTGAGTGTTGTTTATCTTGCCTGAAGAAGACCTAATAGGTAGAAATGCGTCATGTTTTGTCTTGTGATTCGTTTGTCCGCGTCGTTCGGTAGAGTCATAATAAATTTGATCCTGAGTGTTCATGGGAACTGGTGTCTGAAGCTCTAGCTTTTTGTTTTTCTGAGCTGACTTTGCTCTCTCAAAGGAGGAAATGACGACATTGAAGAATGGACAGGAAACCCTCGGCACAGACTTAAAAAAAACAAAAAACAAACACAACTTGACACGCAACCGACAGAAGTGGAGGGTTCTGGTGAACTGTTTTTTTTTAGTGCGGCGTTTCAGTGATTCCACACGTAATTATTATAATTATTATTATTATCATTATCATTTATTATTATTATTATCATTATCATTATCATTACTATCATCATCATTATTATTATCATCATTATTATTATCATTATTATTATTATTATCATCATCATTATCATCATCATCATCATCATCATCATCATTATCGTTATTTTTTTGCTATTAATATCATTATTGTTGTTGTTATTATCATTAACATCATCATCATCATCATAGTTGTTGTGACTGTCGTTGCTGTTGTTAAGATGAAGAAGAACAATAACAAGAAGAACAAGAACAGAACAAGAACAAGAACAAGAACAAGAAAAACAAAAAGCAAAAACAACCACAAGAATAAGAGCACGAACAAGAACAAGAATATGTGTTGTTGTTGTTGTTATTGTTGTTGTCGTCGTTCTTGTTGTAAGAAAGAGAAGAAGAAGAAGAAGAAGAAGAAGAAAGAAGAAGAAGAAGAGCAACAACAACAACAACTACAAAAACAAGTAAAGACAAGAAGAAGAGCAAGAACAAGAAGAACAAGAACGAGAAAGAGAACCACGACATGAAGAAGAACAAAAGAAGGAGGATGAGAAAGAGAAGAAGAAGAACTGACTTCTATTCTATGTACAACTCGATTCTTTCTCCGTTAAGAAGTTCTGTTTGCTGTTTCACAAGAGCTGGACGTCATCAGCCACAAAGACTGGATACAGCCCACTGGACATGTATGTTGCGCAGGTAGAAGTTAAACAGAATGTGGGAGAGGAGGGCGCCCTGACACACGCTCACGGTAGTTTGAAATGAGTGGCCAAGACGGTTTTATAGAAGACCCGTGCCGTTTGCATATTGACGGTAGATACGTTGACTCGGGGGAGGGGCGTATGGTTAATGTATTCCTACCTTTTTTTTGTACTTAGTTCTTTGTCCTTTGTGAGTTGATTTTAACGTGGTGACAGCCTTAATATTGCCCATTGCGGTCGGCTGGGCTATAAGCAACATTACCTTACCTTTGTTGCTGGACATCGAGTCCATACACACGTGTGTGTGTGTGTGTGTGTGTGTGTGTGTGTGTGTGTGTGTGTGTGTGTGCGTGCGTGCGTGCGTGCGTGTGTGCGTGCGTGTGTGTGCGTGTGTGTGTGTGTGTGTGTGTGTGTGTGTGTGTGTGTGTGTGTGT
>JADBJO010002086.1:325000-327500 GCA_016801955.1 Conus betulinus
AAAAACAAACAAACAAACAACAAAAAAAAAAAAAAAAAAGAAAAAAATAACTTCTGATTCTTTGCCCTTAAAATCACAAATAAGGATTTCAGTCATGTATCGAAGATTAACGAAATTATAGTAGCAGGATACTGAAAAAAAAAATCAATGGACAAAAAGACAGGTGGTTTTACGGCGAAGGGGATACTTGGGCTCAGCGAGGACAACGGAATAGACCGGAGAGGCGGTAGGGGGCTTATGAAGGTGTGGGAGATACTGGATAATTGAAACTGCTTCGGCTGACTAAAAAAAAAAAAAAAAAAAAAAATCCGAAACGAAATTAAAAATGAAATGAGGCGGGGAACAATAAATAATAAACAATAAACAAGTAGGGTAACTCTTGCTCCCACATGAAAACATAACTCCAAATGTTTACGCTCGTTCTGTGTGCTCGGTGTTGTCATGTCTGCTATGCGATTCAGTGTCGTAAGCAGCATTCCTTTGGAGTTAGTGTGTGTGTGTGTGTGTGTGTGTGTGTGTGTGTGTGTGTGTGTGTGTGTGTGTGTGTGTGTGTGTGTGTGTGTGTTTTGGGGGGGAGCAAGAGTTACCCAACTTGTTTACTGTTTACTTTCTTTTTGCAAGAAGCAGCGGCTATACTTGTCTCTACTGCCTGCATCCCTTGTGTCTTTAAAAAATCTAAAGCGCAAATAAGAACGAGATCCCATTTATTTTTTCGTAAGCTTGGTAAACTTAGAAAGGAGGTGTGGAGGGGGTGGGGTGGGGAGTTGGTGGGGTGGGGAAGGTGTTGTCAGAAAGCTATGCCATCCCTCCCTCCCCCCGAGCGGTCGTGAATGTACGTGTCGGGGAGGCGCAGTATCAGAGAGCAGGGGTGGTCGCGCTGGTTGTGCGCGCCACGTGAAAATGAATGTTTTTTTTGTTCACAGACACACACAACACATATCAAGACAAAACAAGTACATACAGTTTTTACATCACTGACAAGTAAACAGGACAAATAGTACATGTCACTGTGGATGGGGAAAGAGAGTGAGAAAGCGCCAAGACTCGTATCACAGAGGCGAGGGCTTAGGAATTCTTGCCAGTATAATGGCGAGTGGCGGTGTTTCATTGCACGCTCTAGTGGCAAAAGGGACGAGAGATCGGTGCAGCATCTGTATATAGAGGCTCTCTCGCCCAGCGAGAGGAAATGGACAATGATAACGTCATCTGATCGATGCGGGAAAAGTAGTACACTTCTTTGATTGGTGCATAAAACGATTAAGAGCACTGACCTCCTATAACCAAAAGAGTTCTTAAGAAGCAGCGATAATTTTGTTTCATTTTATTTAACATGTCCAACACCCGTTTCTTTGCTTCCCTCGTCTTTCGCTTCTCTTGCAGCCAGCAAACGCTAGTCGCTCGCGAAATTCTCTCCTTAATTTTAGGAAACCCGCCTCCGACCTGACAGCTTCAAGGAGAGGACGGACAGCCGTGGAGTTCTCAGACCTTGGTTATTCAACAAACAGACCGGGCCATCAGCGTCAGTGTGGCTGCACACCAGAAATTAATGCTCCAAGGTCTTGCTTAAGAGTCGTATTATTTATAGACTGGCGCAGTCAGATTGTTTTGTCAAATTGTTTTTGTGTGTGTCTGAAAGTTGCTTCTCCTCATTTTCTTTCATAAGGCCATCAAGGTACAAGCCAGGTGGTTCCAAGCAGACAGATCAAAATCAAAGAAATGCGGCTATTTTGGGGAAATCCCCTTGGCACAAAGATAGGGTCACGGGTGAGTGCAAAAGCCTGATAAGTGTTGTCAACTAAGGGGAAGGTCATGCATTTGAAGATTGTGGTTTCATAGGTGCAAATCCCCCAAAACAAGGGAAATAATTGGTGGGGAGTTGTTCTCTTGATTAACTATCAGTTCAACATTAAGTGCTGGCTCAAATTAAAGGTAGTCTACGCATCAAAACGCTTCCATGGATTATAGAGTGGTTTTAGTGCAAAATCTTAAGTGTGGCGTGTGGCCTGTCCCGCATGTGTTCCCTCCGTCCACGTGGTGGGGGGGGGGGGGGGGGGGGGGGGGGGGGGGGGGGAGCAGGGGGGGCTGAAGGACTCAGAACACTGCCGCTTGGTCATCACTGACCGCACTGCTAGGCGCTGTTGTTCGTGTGTTATGGTCAGTCTGGTGAGAACCGCGCGCGCGCACGTCTCATTTCAGCTAGTAAAGCTACCGCGTGCGAAGGTTTGCTTACTTTTTTTCTGTATGACATTAAGGTCCTTCTCATGCGATTGGCGTTACAGTAAATAATTTCTGTTTGTTGTTGAAAGATCTGTTCTTTGTCCATGTTGGACTTTGTCTCGATCAATCTGTCCACTGGCTTCTCTGTGTGTGTGTGTGTGTGTGTGTGTGTGTGTGTGTGTGTGCACTGTTTTGAGTATTTGTGTGTTGTTACTTGGGTGTTTCTCCAGTAAGTGTTTTCTCATTCAACCTAAGATGTGGAGGAGGTGGAAGTAAGGGTACG
>JADBJO010002086.1:330000-332500 GCA_016801955.1 Conus betulinus
ATCTTTGAGCCTACGCTTGAGGATCCACCCAAGGATGCAAGGGAGATCAGAAGACAAACACAAAGACAGACAGAAACAAACAAATACAAGTAACCTCGATTTAATCAAAACGAAATCGGAAATGAAATGAGGCAGGGAACAGCAAACAATAAACAGTAAATAAGTGGGGTAGTCTTTGCTCCCATAAGGAAACCTAACACAGAGTAACTTTTATTCAAGACTGGCACAGCTTTTAAACTTGAATAAAGTCAGACAAATACAAAGACGAACAATCTAATAGTGGGGGAAAAACAAGCGCAGGTCAACAACTAAATTGTCTTCATAGTAATGACTTGGCAAAACTTTGAACTTACGGGTGGGGGGGGGGGGGGGGGGGGGGGGGGGGGGGGGGGGGGGGGGGGGGGAGCAGGAGGTTGAAGATGATGTAAAAACTGGGGAAAATGAAATTAAGAAAATATGAAAACTCTTCACTGGCTGCATAAGGGAACCATCGCAATCCCTCTTAAAGGCAGATATATTTGTATTGCCTGCTCCGAGGCCTTTCGTCCGCTGGGTCGGAAACTCATCAGGGAGACACGGCTGGCTGTATCTGCGCTCTGGCGTTAAATAGAGACACACCACAATTTGTTAGTTTGTCGCACCTATTATTCGGTGTTTGTATTCTTTGTTCTGTGGTGTTAATAGCTTTAGAGTGGGGGCGGGTGGATTTAAAGGGGGTACCCTTTCACATTTGGGTATTCCTGTCACCGCACAAGGCGAAGTGCGACAGTTATCTAAATCTGTATTCCATGTTCTGGGGAGCACCGTAAATCAGAACTGGATGATATGTAATACACTGGGTAGACGTTTGTACACGATTTTTCCCACAAATTGCGGGTTTTTAAACTTTTATATACGAAATCTGTCCAACATTCAGACACGCATAACAAGAATATTGTATTTCTATGTATTTCTATCTGGCTGGCTCGTTGGCTTCTCGTTGGCTTCTCTCTCTCTCTCTCTCTCTCTCTCTCTCTCTCTCTCTCTCTCACACACACACACACACACACACATAAGGGGGAAGTACTGAAGCAAGCAAGTGAAGTGCACCACATGACTGTAGTGGCCATGGCCATTGGGTCAGTAAACAATAACACACCCGGGGATTAATCCCGGATGTGTGATGTCAAAGTATGATACACTGTTGTCACATCTATGAAAGCCAGGTGTCCCTTTCTTCAGCAGTCTGGGCTGTTTGACCACCCTGACACCAAGCTTCTACTAACAGGCAAGGACTGTGTTGTTGTGTGGTGTGGTGTGTTGTGTTGTAGTGTGTGTGTTGTGTTGTGCAGTGTTGTAGTGTTGTGTTGTGGTGTGGTGTGGTGTGGTGTGGTGTGTTATGTATTGTTGGGTTGTTGTGATGTGTTGTGTTGTGTTGTGTTGTGTTGCGTTGCGTTGCGTTGCGTTGCGTTGCGTTGCGTTGTGTTGTGTTGTGTTGGACTGGGTAATGTTGTGTGTGTGTTGCATTGTGGTGTGTGTGGTGTGGTGTGGTGTGGTGTGGTGTGGGTGTGTTGTGTTGTGTTGTGTTGTGGTGTGTGGGTTGGGTTGGGTTGGGTTGGGTTGGGTTGCGTAGTGTTGTGTTGCATTGTGGTGTGTGTGTGGTGTGGTGTGTGTGTGTGTGGTGTGATGTGGTGTGATGTGGTGTGCTGTGTAAAATTATATATCCATATAAAGAAAACAGCTAGGGAATACTCGGATCTTAAGGAAATGTTGAAGAAATGTTTATAACTTCAGATTCTGGAAATGGTGTGAAATGGTCTATATCTTTCTGGACTGAACTTGACAAACAGTTGAGATGGAGGGGGAGAGAGGTGGGGGGGGGGGGGGGGGGGGGAACACAATTTGAATTTGAATTTAATTTGCTTATCATGAATCCGTGTGTGTTGGAATCGTTTTTGTGAATGGATTTAACTTGTTGAAACTTGGTTTGCACCTGTGCAATTTTGTTTCCTTTTCTTTTCGTTTTGATTCGTTTGTTTTTTCTCCTTTTTTCCTTTTTGTTTCGTTTTCTGGAAAGGACAGCTGGGTGTCCCCCCAAAAACTTTCCTTAAGAGTTAGAGCGCGCGCGTGCGCGAAAGCCAGGGACCTCACTCATGCTTAAATTGTCCAAGTAACGTGACGTCTTAAAAAAAACAAAAAAGTTGTTCCCTTGATGTCGTTTCTTGCTATGTTTATCATCCCTCCATCCCCCCCCCCCCCCTCCAGCCATTACCACCACCACCCGATCCCCACCCCTCTCACACCCCTCATCGGTCTTTAGATCTTTTTTCTTGCTTTCATTTCTTTTCTTTCTTTTCTTTTCTTTTTTTTTAAATTTCTTTCCGACTTTCTAACTTTCTTTCTTCATTTCATTCATTCCTTTCCTTTTCTTCAAATCCTTTCTGTATGTCTCTCCGTCTTTTTTTTTTTTTTAACTTCCTTACCGTCTTTTCTTCCTTCTCTCTTTCATCCTCTTTTCATT